>OVAQ01000280.1:0-38757 GCA_900406345.1 Erysimum cheiri | reverse complement strand
GCCAACCCTACTTATTCGAACCCATGACAACATCCCTAGTAATCGATGGTCCCACGTCATCTTCCATCTTGCAATCTGCTCCGTCGGTTCCACTCCTAGTAAATTACTAATTAGTCCACCAAATTATCATTAAACGAAAGACAATATCCCTTGTAAAAAGGATTTGAAATATTTCGTCTGACATGACTATTTTTGGCTTTTACTGAAGTTACCAGCCTATTCTTCGAAGCAGAAACAGTTAATATATTCTTTTGTGTGTTTTATCAGATAATTTTTAAAAAATATTTTTTATTTATTTATTTTTAACAATATGCATGATGCATGTCTAAATTTTGGTGGTCACATAGACGCTACTAGCACAATATTTTACAAGTACAAAAAAATATATCCAGTTTAACCTTTCGTATCCAAAGATGATATCATCAACGCGACTTGTCTCCAGATTAAAGAAATGATGAGATATAGTAAAACTTTATTGAAGATTCAAAATTGTTGAAGTCAATAATGTTAAGAAACGGATAGGATGACTCGTGCTGGATGTAAAAAGCCGTCGTTGTAATTGGACCCTGGTAGGGCCCATTAAGTCTTTTGTCCTTCACCTTACGTCTCCGAGCCCACTTGCTGACTTAATAATACTCCAATATTTAGCTCTATCCATTTGCATGACAATGAGTAACTTTTTTAAAAAACAAATTATGAAAGAACGAAATTTGAATCAACCTCACAAATTATCAGAATGGAAAGTTAATTCTACTTATACCTCAGAGCGATATAAATGATTTGGTTTAACTTTTTTCGTGTCTAATTGTTTCCATAGTTTTTTAGGATTTAATCGTTGAACGATTTTAAAAGATATGACGTGAGATGATTTTAGAGACAAAAGCCATGTCACTAGTGTTATGTTTGCCAGTAATGAACAGGCAAACATTAATAATGAGATTTTACAAATAAACGATCCTTCGTCCTGGGAGAGTCCAAGAGACATATGCCCCTTCAACGATTTTATTGGTCGTATCCCTAAATTCTTTCCATCTCCTAATCCACGCACTTTGTATTTGGTTACATTATTAATACGTCATCCACTACAGAGATTTTTTAATCAAAAGAATATAAATTACTCGCTTGTTTATCGATTCCTTCCACACATGTCGGATCTGATTTAAAGTAATTAATTAATTATATACGTTTTTAAGGTTTAAAATTCCATTGACTTGAGAGTGTGGGTTCGATGATATCAAACAAAAACTAGTTAGCCTGACTATTTATAAAATAAAGATAATAGAATGAGGTTACCTACTTTTTTTCTTTTTGTTTGTTACTAGATTTCAGTAAAAAAAACCTTTATCATGACAATCTCATATAGTAATATCTCAAATCAGTTTCATACTAAAATGAGATTTCATGGTTTCCCGAAGTCTAGTCATTTATACGACACCAAACTGTGTTATATCGAAATATGAGACTAGTCTTATTCTTATTTAAGAATGTTTGTTTATCTTTTTAAAAAGATTAATTGATCTACTTTTCTATGGGTATAGTAGTTAACTTTTTTTTTGATGTGAGATAGTTGTAATTAGGAAAAAATATTATCCACTTGTATATAATTTTTTCTTTTTTTGGTCAACTATTCACTTGTATATCAAAACGCCGTTAATATGGTACTTAGCATCGAGAATGTTTCTGTCGGGGGTAATTTGGTAAATAAAAGGATGGGAGGCGTAAAGAATCTGAGGGCTTGGGGCCAATAGAGATTTGAGAGCGATCGAGATAAGGACCAGACAGTGTTCGGACACGTGAAGGTCACGTGACTGTTTCCCGCATCGCCGGAACTTATATCCAGTCTTGGCATCTTTGGGCCTACAATGAATGGACAACTTTGACTAATCTTCTCACGTAGTACATATGACTTAGCTACATATATACACGTAAGTATATAGAGTAATGGAAATAAAAATGGCCCCATGTCATTAAGATCAAGTATCGGATCTATTTTGGTGGATGGTGGTAACTTCGTTCATGGTTCATTCTTCATATCATGTTTTACGTTCTGCCCAAAAAAAAAAAAAAAAAAAATGTTAATTCATTTTGTACTGGCTATATCATTGGAGCCCAATATTTTCTGGGCCCATTAGTTTATAATTAATTATTTTATGTTGTGTCCAATGGACTTTTGAACCCATTAATATTGCTATCAAGCCCAATACCCAATAGTAGTTAAAGGAAGAATGCAATGGCCAATCCTTCCAAATTCCAATAGGTTGCCCAGATATATGGAGACAAATAATAACTGTATATCAGATTCAATGTCTTTCTTTTATTGATTTACAAAGGGCCCACTGAAAATGAGCAACTAAATTTTTTTATAATTCTATTTTTTTTTTTTTTTAATTGTTTGTTGGATCTCATTTTCGACCATTATATATTTTCTAATGTGCATATGGATTAATAGAATTTCTTTCTAATTGACTCCTTGAAATTGGTGCCCATGAGGCCATGACCATTGCTTTATCCAGTTGTGCTAAGTGTCGATTAGGAATAGTACTCGCCAAAACGCACAGTGCACGGAACGAATTGTCTTTTCACAGCCATCTTGGCATATAGAGTTCTTATTATAAGTGTGACGGACCACTCAAGCACGTGAATAAGGCAAGGGTTAGAGTGATTAACAATGAATATCGTGTCTGATTAAACTACCCAACGAATTTATAGCTGATCAAAATGACATATCAAACTCTTATGGTTGACAATGTTCTATTTGTCGTGGTGCCTAATTCAACATCGGGTAATGAAACGACACTAAACCCTAAAATGTCATCTAGTCCCTGTGATCTCAAGGCTAAGGAATCCTCCCCCAAGAATGTAAGGTGAGTTCGCCACATTTTATTAGAAAATTTGAAAAATTGTTTAGTTCTATGAAGTAAGAAATATCTATATTTGGAACGTACGAGAACTTGGAGGGAAAGAACCACGTAAGAAAATGTACAAACTTTTACGAATGATAGATATTTTGTCCAGATACATATATAAGAGATACATAAATAAATGCAGAAGACTACTATAACCTAAGTTTATGCCTATATAAATTAAGACCCAGAGGAACGAAAACGAAAGCACATGACCAGAGAAAAAGCTGTACACCTACGGGTTTGTCTCGTTTGGAGAATCAAACGGTGCGTTTCATATTGAAAAGGTACTACTCAGTAATTCAGTACGTCTCGTCTCTTTCTTCCTTCTTGCCTTCAACACTCTCTCATCCTCTTTCTTTGTTTTCTTTTGCTCTTTATACTCAAAAACTCCCATTTGCATTTAATATTATTCCCGTCGTTTGCCTTCCTTCACCTTGAGAAATCTCCTTTTGTTCTTTCTGTTCCCTTGTCTAACAATCCAATTATGAACACAACCCGGATTCTAAACCCGACCCGAACCGTTTGCCCCGGGTTCTCTTCTTCCAAATCTATATGCGCCGATGCCAACTGCATGGAGCAGCTTCTCCTCCACTGCGCACACGCCATCGAAGCAAACGACGCCACGTTGGCTCAACAGATCATCTGGGTGCTCAACAACCTCGCTTCGCCGGATGGAGACTCCACACAAAGACTCACTTCCACCTTCCTCCGCGCGTTGATCTCACGCGCCGCCTCCAAAAGCCCCACGTTCGCTTTTCTATCCGTCGATGCTGCTGCTTCCGTATCCCGGAAAACGCTTCACCGCTTCTCCGTCATCGAGCTAGCGGAGTTCGTAGACCTAACGCCTTGGCACCGTTTCGGATTCATCGCCGCGAATGCTGCAATCCTCGACGCCGTGGAAGGTTACTCCTCTGTTCACATCGTTGACTTAAGTTTGACTCACTGCATGCAAATCCCTACTCTTATAGACTCCATGGCAAACAAACTTCACAAACAGCCCCCTCCGCTTCTCAAACTCACCGTCGTCGCTTCCGACGCCGAATCTCATCCGCCGCCGTTGCTCGGAATCTCGTACGAAGAACTCGGGTCAAAGCTAGTAAACTTCGCAACCACACGTAACATAGCAATGGAGTTTAGAATTATCTCTTCTTCTTACTCCGACGGCCTCTCCTCCCTTATCGAACAACTACGAATCGACCCTTTCGTCTTCAACGAAGCTCTCGTCGTTAACTGCCACATGATGCTTCATTGCATCCCCGACGAAACCTTAACTTCGAATCCTCCCCGATCAGTTTTCTTGAAAGAGCTTCGAGATTTGAATCCAACAATCGTAACGCTAATCGACGAAGACGCGGATTTCACCTCGAGTAACTTTATCTCCAGGTTCTTGGTTAATAATTAATTCTATTGCAAAAAGTTAAAGTTTTCAAAACAAATGGTTGACCTTAAAAAGTTAGTGATGGTGACAAAAAAAAAAGAAGGAATTAGTGAAGACTTGAGGAATAAAATGTGCGATCAAATGTTCAGGTTACAGTCTCTCTACAACTACATGTGGATCCCTTACGACAATGCGGATACGTTTTTGACACGTGGCAGCGAGCAAAGGCGGTGGTACGAGGCGGATATAGTATGGAAGATAGATAACGTAGTGGCCAAGGACGGTGCAGAGAGAGTGGAGAGATTGGAGCCGAAGAGCCGGTGGTTTGAGCGGATGAGGGAAGCTAAGTTCGCCGGAGTTGGGTTCGGCGACACGGCGGCGATGGAGGTTAAATCGATGCTGGAGGAACACGCCACCGGTTGGGGAATGAAGCGAGATGTTGATGATGATGTCGACGTGGACAGTTTTGTGCTGACGTGGAAGGGACATAGTGTTGTCTTTGCCTCGGCTTGGTTACCAACTAATGGGGCTGATTTTATTTAGAGCTTAACTTGGATAATGATGTTTATCTTATCTTAATTAAGGATTAGTGCTCAGTAACTTAATTAGTACTAAACCGCAGAGAATTTTAACCCGACCCGAGCCGCTGTGTCTGAATGTGCTGACTTTCAAACTCTTTTATTTTGCAAAATCAAGTAACATGATTGGTCCGTTAGCTATCTATCCAGCTGTGTAAAAATTATGCACGTGCCACGTTGACTAAACGTTGACTCTCTCAAAGCAGAAGCTTCTAAAAAAACCAAAAGAAATTAGAATATGCGATTTATTCGTACAATTTCCCAAAATCCATCTCTTGTTTTTATTTTTCCACTCCAAGTCGCGATTAGAATCGAGTCAATACTGTTCCAAATTCAACCTCGATTTGATTTTTTGTTTCGTCTCTGGTCTTCTTCTCAAGGTTAGTTTAAATTTGGCAGTTTTACTTTTTGGGTTGTCCGTGAATTTTCCGAATCTGGTAATCTGTAGAAAGAATTCGAGTTTCACTATTCATGACTGAGAAATTATGTAGTTTAATTTTCCGTTGTTGCTGTTTCTCTCGGGAATCGAAATTGGAATATATTTTTTTTTATATAGTTTTGGTAGGTTACTGTTCAGTGTTCAATCTGTGTTCCGCTCGCGAGATTACAAGAAATTTTAGTCTCGAAATCATTTCAATGAAGTTGAAAAAGTTACATATTCCGACAATTTTCAATCTGGGCTTTGTAATTCGGAACTCAATTCGACAAATTTTTGTGTATAGCAACTTGGGTTGACCTTTTTTTTTCTCGTGATTTGACTTGTACGAATCCAGAGATTCAGTATTTAAAAAATTTGGGTTTATTTGTGTGAAATTTTGTGTGTGTTTTTAAAGGGAAATTCGAGGGACCCAAATGCCAACGAGTCAGCATCATGTCGTTAGGACAAACATTTCGGAGTTAAAATCTCAGATTGAGAAGAAGATTGGTCGGGCCAAAACTGAGAGCTACCTTGATCTCTTATCAAAATTCCTGAGCTTGAAAATCAGCAAATCTGATTTCGATAAGCTTATCATTGCGACGGTGACGAGGGAGAATATTAGTCTACACAACGCTTTGCTAAGAGGGATTATTAAGAATGTGTCTCTCTCAAAGACACCTCCATTGATAAAGAATGGTGTAGAGTCAGAGACGACGAAGAAGAAGAAGAAGCAATTGAATGGAGTTTTTGAGACAAGTCTTAGTTTCCAATCTTTGTGCAAAGACCTTCCTAAATCGCCTCGTAAAGGAAGGACTCAACGGAGGTTTAAAGATGGTATTGTTAGCAAAGGAAAGAGTCAAATCACTGAGGTTGTTTCTTCTAGTGGTAGGCAACAGTTGTCAATGGAAGATGGTGAAGAAGTTGACCAACTGATTCGATGTTGGAGAAGTCAGCCTATTGAAGCTCACTTTGGTGTTAATCTTAGAGACGTGGTAAAGAAACAACATCGTGTAGGGACATGTTACTCCTCCGGTGAGCTTCCTGATTCGGTTTCTTTAAAGAAGAAACTGGAAGGTGACTTGGAGGAAGGATTAGAGGTTTCGGTTGGGTTTGCTAACTTGTTAAACGCAGGGCTCGAAGTTTTCTTGAAGAGATTGATCAAACCGTGTCTTGAATTAGCAGCTTCAAGGTCTAGTAGCCGAGGAGAAGTATGTTCTTCGACTATTGGTTTATCGGCAGCTTCTCTAGTAGATTTTCAAGTAGCTGTGGAGTTAAACCCGTCGATACTCGGGGAAGATTGGTCTGCAAAGCTCGAGAAGATCCGGTTAGTCAAACCGGATTTGCCTGCAGATTTATTAACTCTATAACTAGATAGATGTGATTCTTCCATTACTGATTTTGTGTTGAACATCTTTAGATTATGTGTATATATGTTTTGGTTTGTGTTGATTTTGTATGCTTTGTTAAACAAGTTTAATAGAAATAAGATAATATTACAGCCAAAAGAAATAAAACAACGGTGTAGAATTGTTAATGTTTTTCAAAAATAAAAGAAGCAAAAACAAACAGAAAACACCAAAAAGTAGAATTCATAATTCGTCAAGAAACAAATCTCGAGAACCAACTCAAAATGGAAAATCAGTTTTTTTTTTTATTCTGTCTCCCCTCTTTAGTTAAACGCGCCACAGTCACGACGGATGTTACCGTTGCGTCTAGTCTTAACGCCAACGCGGCCGAGTTTGGTCATAGCGGTTACAAACGCCTTGTTGAAAGCAGCATTGTTCGTGGCCCAAGCGTCGACGGTGGGCCTTGAGCGACGATCGGTGAAGAGAACTTGGTCAGAAGTGAAGAGACCTTTTCCTTGTTGAAGATTCTTGAAGTAAATGTTGTCGAACTTTCTTGGAGTGACTGGGTCAATGTTAATGGCGATTCTTGGGTCAACTTTCTTGGGACAAGCCAATTGAAGGTCTTTAGCGTAGGCTTTGTTTAGAGTTGGGTCAACGGAGTGAGTACGGTTGAAGTTGTAGATTCTGTTGAACACTTTGCTACAATGGGCGAATCCGACGGTGTGAGCCGCTGCATCGTTGGAGAAATTTTAACGGTTCAGATAAAAGAAGCATCAAAGTTTTGTATATGAGTAAAAATCTCAATTGCTCCTTAGATCCAAAGAATTATTAATCTAAGCAATTAATTTTAATATTTAAAAATTATAAACAATTAATTTTAATATTTAAAAATTCCTATAAACCGAAACGAATTTTGATCCAAAACCCATTTTTATGTCACTAAACCAGACCAAACCGAATAAATCACATATTATGTTTAAATTTTATATTTTTGATACATATATAGAGATATTTAATTGAAATATAACATATATTGAATCGTTATTTGTTAGTGATATTTTGAAGTTACTTTTGATTCAAACCAAACCGTAATTATATATCAAACCAAACTACGAAAGGGTTCTACATACTTGGTTTCGGATTCTATAAAACTGATGAGTCGATAACAAAAAATAGAACCAAAACGAAACTGTAAATAAGGCACTTTTATTCTTTGTAATAAGTTTGTTACCTGAGAGAGCGATCATATCTTCTTGAGTAAGTTTGTTTTTCGCAAAAAGTGCGTTAAGTTTGTCAACTTTGTCATTTGGTCCTGGCAAGTTTCCGTGAACGCTAGCCGCTGTTGACACCAAACCATCAAACCTACCGAGTTCCACTGGGTACGATGGTCCTCCAGCCTAAACACGTCCCAAAAATACTACATTTAATTAGTGTATGTATCGGTTAAACCTTGCATCCGTGCATTTTGACCCATAGTTTCTTTAAAATTGATAGATCTTTTATACAACTTACCGCGACCACAACATCTCGGGTGGCTAAGGTAAGGATATCAGCACATGATATTTTGTTTTTGCAACTTGGGACTGCGTCAAGAGCCTTCTTGGCTTTGATCACAACATCAAATCCATCTCCGGCCAAAGACACATTGTCTGGATGATCCTTCTCTGCTTTGTTGTTTGGCGTTGACTGAATCAGCACCGACGCATCACATCCCTATACACATAAACAACGAAGAATTAAGAAATCATCATATATATAAAGTGTAGGTTTAAAATATAAAAACACCAGCAAAGTTTTGACATTACGTTGACGAAGCAATCGTGGAAGAAGAGACGTAGAGTAGCTGGGATGGTGACGAAAGTTTCTTTAACTTTTTGTTGGACAACTTTTCTCACGATTTGTTCAACATTCGGACATGAGTTTCCGTAGAAATTGGTTTTGAGCTGAGCATTGATTGTGTCCGGGAACATAGAGATGGTGAGACTAAGAGCCACGACTATAACCAGACCAAACCGTGCCATTTCTTCAGAAATTAGATGTTGATGTGTTTAAAGCCAAGAGATTGTCTGAGTTGTGAGAAATGGAGAAACTATGGAATTGTATTTATAGGAATTGTCAACTGGATTTTATCAAATGTTTAATTAAAAGTCTATGCTTGTTTTGAAGAAATTTTCAAATTGAGCCGAATCATACATATAACTTGGAGCCACGATGTTGGTGATGGCCGACGAGTTTCTTCTCCAGTAATTTGGGATTTGAATATTTAATCGTTGACTTTATAGAATGTTTACGTATATTTACTTCTCCCGCTATCTTTCTTTTTGGGCCAGCTTTGGATATTTGACTTTTATGGGCTTTTCCGTGTTCCATGTACTTAGGCCCATCGATATAAACAGTACTCTCAAAATGATAAGTGGGAGAAATATCAACGGAAAAAGAAATATACTACATTTTTGTGGTGGGCCCATCTCAGGGAATCTAAAAAGGGTCTTTAGCAACAAGAAACATGACACTTGACACTTGGAAATTTAAGAAGAGATAAGATACTCTCAAACGTGACCTTCGTGCAGAGCAAAAATAGCAACAAATTTTTTAGAATTTATAGGACTCGGTTTACTAAAAAAGTGGGAGTATTATAATTATTGATGGATTACAAAAAATCATTCATGTCTATTTTCATGTAATTAGGTTATAAACTGAAATTGCTGACAAAAGAAAACTTATAAATTGAAGCTCTCGTATGAAATATTTGAGATTGCATATGTATTTATTAGTCAAACTCGATAGTCATAGATGATGATAGATTCATAGGCGATCAACTTCCTTTACGATTAGAAACCTAATTGGTTTTATAATAAAAGAGGGAATCAAAAGTGAAAGAGAGAGTGCTATTACTGTTTTATAACTCGAAGTCGAAACTTTATTGTCAGTAAAAATAAAGGACGTTTTATAAAATCGAGATGTCACCCATTGGTCATCATAATTACCCTTAGTGTTAGTGACACGTAATCGACAAAATCACTTGTTTAATCATCTTATTTTACTTTCCAAGTAGTAATAATCAAGCTCGTGATTATGAAATGGGAAACCCGAGGTTCAGAATTTCAGAAGGCCGTGATCCTTGATTTTCTCAACATGTCTCAAAACGAAATTTCCATTTCCTTAATAAAGTACTCCTAATAAATTTTCTGATGTGCAAAATATACCCTTAATTAATTAACTACTCGTTGTTAAAAAAAATTAACTACTAAGTAGTATTTTATTTTCTTACATCAAATGATGTGATGTATATTATTATTAATAGTAATCTAAATGTATTATAACTAAAATTTTAATTTCAAAAAATTTATTAGCATTTCAAAATTAGAAGACTAAAATCCAAGTTTTCTAGTTATACATGGTTAACCTCATGCATTTCTGTGTTTATACTATTTCAACAAATAAAAAACTTCAAAGCACACAAAGACACGCATGTGTACACACACGAAAACACACACATATCCATGCGTATAGACTACAACATCATAGAGCCTTAAACTCGCAAAAATATGCATGGTATCGTGAAAGAGACCAAGTAAAAAAACAAAAGGGAGTATAAAGCACATGATCATAGCGTAGGAATAGGGACAAGACATTACTGCAGAAGTCAGTGTCTCGTTTGTTTCAAGAACCTATGAAGACACTCTTCACAACTCTCGATCTTTCATTTCGTTTAAGTTTATTCTAATTTTGTTGGGTCTGATCCACATTTTTTTCAAAACTCGGAACCAACGCTGATATTCTATCATGTAGCCACTCCAAAAACATATAAATAATTATATTTTTAGTTGTAACAACAATTTCCGAGGAAGAATGAGCACTCCACAAACGCGGGCGTCGATCGGACCCACGGCTCCATGCCATTGCCGCTCTTCTCTCCGGCAACGCGTGCCTCTCTCTCTCTCTCATCCACATTTCTAAGCACGTTTGTTTCTTTATTTGGTTATATAGAAATAAAACCAGTAGCTAGTTGTCACATGTTTTATGTTAACATAACAGATGTTACATATGTAAATAACGATAAAATTGAGTTATGGAGTTAGTACTGGTTAGGCTGACAAAATGAAATGAGAGATAGAGAGTTAGTGGCTAGGTTTTAATCTAATATTAACCCAACATATACATTAGCTAATTTAATTTATGTATATTTTCTGTAGCTAAATAGGTAAACTTTCTATTTGATATTTGTAAAATACCTGTAGGTTAAGTTTAAACTTTGTATAAATATTCATAACAACTAATCAATAGAAATATATAAATATTGGTTTTCTGACATTTCTGATACTATGTATAGTTTTATTTCCTAAATCATTCCTTATCGTAAAATATAATTATGATTAGTGAGTTGTAATGGATTTGACATTAATTGTTCCCATTACACAATACATAAGAAATTGACTTTATATAGAAGATAAAACTAACACAAACACGGCCAACTCTAAAGCCATGTCTTACATTAATTTAAATTTGACATAACATGCAAACTCAACGAGATAATCAAAATTTATTTTAAAGAAAAAAGTCGGTCCAGGAACATTTAATCAGGAAAACTTTTCACATAAAAAATACTAAAAATAATTGTGATAATTACTTATAGAAGAATTATTTGGTCACTTTTGTGTGTGTATTTTGTAGATACGGTGGAGATCAGATCCTGTTGGGTCAGTTTGAAGCCCTTTGAACAGTTCGAAAGGACATCCTTAACAAAATCCAACGGCTAAGATCTCTTTCTCCCATACTCGCGGGACCCACGACATGCCACCTATTCTCAGATTCTGATTCGCTCTCTCCCTAAATACCAAATTATTCTCCAAAAAGTATGTTCTAATTATTTTAGAATATCTACAAATTTTACTAATCATACTTCTTTGTATAATACAATTAATTATAAATTTATTAAGACAACTGGGTTTGTTGATTTGTTAGTCTGGGTTGCATGTGATTCAAGCTCAGCAAGATATAAGATGTTCCCCGTCGCCCTTTAATATATCTTAATTAATCATAATTATTATGGAATCATATTTTTAAAATTTTTTATATTACTATAAGGTTTATTAGATATAAAGTCTCCAACAACCACTGAATTCACATGTATTTGACAATTTATATATACACAGACATTTTGCGGAGATTTTAACAAAAAAACAAAGCTCTACCAAAAAATTGCAAAACGATTTCTGATGATAAATAAAGATGATATAATATATAATTTCAACCACCAATACAAAAATCATGAATCATAAACCCCCAAGACATGAATATTATTATTAATTCTATGGATGAATTTAATTATGCGGATATGTGATGGATCCGAAATTGAATCTAGTATTGTCTCATCTGTCAAGCATGTATCCATGTACACGATTATGAAGACATGATATAATTACTTATATACATATTAATTTTTATGTATATTCTATGGATTGTAAGTAAAGCTTTGCTGGATCTGTCTGAGGAGGTGGAATATGGCATATTTCTTAGAAGAACATTTGAAGGCTATTGGCTAAAGACACTGTTGTTTGTTTGGGCATGAGTTTGCAACAATCACTTTGGTTCTTGTGATATGTGAAAGAGATTAATTAATATTTTTAAACAAATCATTAATTAGTTAAACCCTTATTTTTATAATCATTAAATTAGTGAACTTCTTTTTAAATAATTTATCTGCAGTATATAAACTACGAAGAATGTGACGCACCAATCCATATCTCTTCTCTAAGCTCATAATCATCTCCTTCTCAAGCTCATTATTCTCTTCTTAAAACAAAAACAAAAATCTCTTTCAACTTCGTCATCATCTTCATCCATCATATAATCAGTTTCTAAACCTAATTGATTACAGGTCCGTTAATGATAATCCCTACTTATTATCTCTTTTTATTTATGATTTTATTTGCGTGTCATTTCTTCACCAGCTTGTACTATATATTCAAATTTTTAACGAAAATATAATTCAGTTGGATATATTTTCGGATTGGTTTGGTTCTTTTCGATTGAACAGCGCTCTATTATTATTCCCACCAAACATGACATCAATTCTGACTGTGAAAACCACAAAAGTGCATAAGAATGTAAAAGAATCTTTATTAATGAAAAGACAAGATTGACATGTGTAAACCGCATTCCGCCAAATTGGCTGATCTAAGCTAATTAATACTTCCTCTGTTCCTCAAAAATTGATGTTCTAGATTTTTCATACATATTAAGATATAATAAAGTTTTAATTTTTTAATTAGTTTAAAATTGTTTTATGAGTGAAAAGAAAAAATTTAGACAATTACTTACATGACATGTGGCAAAAAACATAAAATAAAAAAATCATTTCAGTTTTTTAATCTACAAAATCAATCTTTTAGGAACAAAANTTTTTAAAAAAAAAAAAAAAAAAAAAAAAAGACAAGATTGACATGCGTCTACGGGAAAGAACATGAACCACCAAATTGATTTTGAAAGTACGTTTAAATTTTTGTATGTATAGATATATGAAGATATTTTTGTGCATGTGTGCTCAGATTTATAATAGCATTAGTGGCTAAAAATTGCAGAATCTAAATCGAGTACTAGCAGACAAAATTTTTTTTTTCTGCTCCCTAAATTCTTTTTTTAAATTTTACAGGTTATTTACAAAGCCAAGTTCGAAGTTCGTCATATCAAATCTCCTTGAGATCTTGGATGAAATAAAATCTTAATTTCTTGGAACATGGAGAAGCTTCTTAATCCGTACGATAAGCAGTGCATGAAAATGGCTATGCTTAAACACGAAGAAACTTTTAAGCAACAGGTAATAATTAGACGATTCTGATCCATTTGAATACTTTCATCTTACGTCATATATATATATAAGTACATGTTCAAATTATAAATATATGGTTCTTTATGCATTTTCAGGTATATGAACTTCATAGGTTATATCAAGTCCAGAAGATATTAATGAAGAACATGGAGATCAACAAATTGACTACCAAGGAAAATAATGTAAACTCGGGACTGGGAACATTCATCAGAAGAGTTGATCACCATGAGATTGACCGGCCGACGAATTTCCCCGGTGGTGATAATATAGAGATTATAGATGAAAGTGAGATCGAGTTAACGCTTGGTCCGTCGTGTTACGGTGGTGGTGATTTCACGAGGATGAACAAGAAGAAGAAGAAAAACTCTTCACCGGAAATGATGGACGGAACTTTAAATTCCGGTCGCCGGAGTTTCTCTTCTTCTTCGACAGGATCAAGCAATAATAATAATAACAACAATCTTGAAGAACAGATGAGGCAAGGGAGATTGATGAATCATCAGAAGCAGAAGCAGCCATGGCTTCAAGCATTGACCTTGAATGTTATTTGATACTAATAAATAATATTTAATATTAACTGGATTCTGAAATAGATTTGCATTTCTTTCCCATTTCTTTTCTTTTTCAGTTTAGTAGTTTAATTTTTAATTTATGATGAGAGTGTTTTATCATGCCTCTCTTATCAGGGTGATCATTTTCTTTTTATTTTAATGCTTATCACTAATTTTCTTCTTTACTAGTTCTTTCTAGGGTTCTTGTAAATAAACTCAATATTGATGCTTTATTGTTTGCCAAGATATATATTAATCATTTTCGGGCTCAAAATTTATCATATGAAGTATATCTATCTATATAATTGGTTCGATTTTTAGCTGTAAGATACACATAAAAACGAGAAAAAAATGAAATTGTTTTTTTTTTTTTGGTCAGCAAAAGTGTATTATTATGAATAAGAAATAATAATAGAGGAGAAGTTATAAAAGGGGCCAATGATGAATTAGTTATGGGACAAGAACATGCACTATCTGCTGGCATGTTCCCTTCAGGCTTCAAGCATCACCTACTTCCCCTGTTTTAATTCTGATTTATATATTTTTTTTTGTTTAATTTCCAAAAAAGAAAACAAATTAAAAATGTAAAGTTATTAGTAATTTTTCATACATGACCCCACGATCTTGTTTGATCATTATCAGCTTTTAGAATCCCAAGTTCTCTGAATCTATGATCTATACTCATAAGTGCTAAGTTCTACAGATGAAGTTTATCTATACATTTATAATTTAATTTGTAAATACTACAGAATATCTATACAAGAAGCAAATAGTTTTCACTACAAGATTGAAAAAATTCTAAAAAATGCCATACTGTGTGTTGTCTTCTACAGTTACCAGCCTTAGACATGGTTCCAAAAAGTTCGTAATGATATTCTAAAGGAATGATTTGATAACCCTTCTTGAATTTTAGTGATCTTTCAAAAACCTTAGATGATGATATTTTGGACTTGTGTTTTCAAAATTGTGATATTTTCCGTGCTATTTTAGAATATTTTTTTGAAAATTTATTACCAGCTTTATGTACAAACACACAAATGATAAGTAGAAAAAAAAAAACCTTGAATCAGAACTTTGAAGTCCCAACAAAAATTAAACATATATATGTGTGTATATATATATACGAATTTCAAGAAATAGAGTGTCTCCGATCTTTTGGTGGTTTGGTTCTGCCTCTAGCGTAAGGTGGGATGCCAAAAGGGTTTAGCTTTCCGAGTTTTTTTGAGACAGAGTTTATGAATGACTTTCTCGGCAATGGAGGCTTATCCATGGAAGCAGTTGAGATCGGTGAACTTGGATTGGTGCTGATGTTTGTTGATGATGATTTCTTCTCACTCTCTTTCTCAAACTCTTTAAGTTTCATTTTCATTTTGAGAAGTTCGAGCTTCAAGTCCTGGTTTTCGCGTTTAAGCTTGGAGAGTTCGTCGTTGTAGGAGCTGAGTTTGGGAGGAAGAACAGCTGCTGGTGGTACTACTGGTGGTGGTGCTGGAGAATCTGAATCGTTAGTGACTTCTCCCCGTAGACGTTGTTGCTCGTAGTAAAGGACTTGAACAATGGTCTGAACAGGAAGACGATCATTCTGTGCTGCGTGAGCGCAAGCTTCTCGTGATAGTTTTTGGCAATCCATTAAGCTGCACACTTTCTTCCTCTCTACATCAGTCATATTCGGATGCGCCTGCAAGAACAAAACATACTATAGTTGTTCACCAGAGGTCTCTTAAACTTTTCAAATGAGAAAACTTAATCATTTCTTTAAACACAAGATTCCAAGTGAGGTTTTGAATCTTGAGTCTTGGGTTATACAAAACGAAAATAGATTACCAGTTTCATCATTTTCTGTAAAGACTCGAGATTTTATGAGTTTCAGGAAATGGGGTGCCATCATTTTTTTACAAATGAGAAGTCTTTATCAATTTCAGGAAATTACTTGTCATAATTTATGCCAAGTATCTATCAGTTTCAGGACCACTCTCTGCATATGTCAAATATTTACCAGTTTTTGTAGTCATCAAAACGGATTCAGTATTTGATCTATATAGTGCAAATGAATGTAAATGTTTTACTAACTTATATTACCTTAAGGTAGATGTCGACGGCTCGATACATACCATCTTCAGTAACTCTAGACTGTTCAGGAATAAGTTCAGCTAAACCGATGAATTTCTGCAAGCTCACATGTCTATCAGAAGCAATTTCAGCCATATAATTCTCCAGCAGTTTACCAACACGTTCCATATCACCAGCAAGATCAACACCATTATTGTTGCTTAAGCGGACTCCTTCGACTTCAAACTCGAGATAATTCATAAGAATGCGTTGGACAGTGTCAGTATCAAACAAGGAGTGATCTCCAGTGAATGAATAAGAAGGAATCAAGAGGTCGTCAAGCACGGCTTGTCCTAATTGTAATCCCATTCTCTTTTCCAAGTCAAGCCTACAAGCAACCGTTGTTTCGAGGTATATTGCTGCGCGTAGAAGCATCGAGAGAAAGCTAACAGACATCGCGTTTTTCTCTCGAGGAAGAAGGCTTACGATTGTTTCAAGAATCACTCTTTTCTCGTGTTCTTGTCTTGGTTCAATCTTCTTCATTCCTTTCCCAAAAATCTCCTGCATTTGCCAAGTCACTAGTTTATGGATCTTCAACAAAAGAACTAAAGAAGAGGCTCAACCAAACCAAAATTTTTGAGCTAAAGTTTGTCTAAGAACCGATCAGTACCATATATTCTATACGCCAAATACATTGAAACTAATTAAATTTGCTTACATACATATTAAAAGCATATAATATTCACTAAAACAGAGTTTTTATATCCGGAAACTAAACCGAACTAATTAGGAATAGAACTCTCCAAACTGATTAAATAGAGAAACCAAAATTCCTAAATAGTACGCAAAAAAACTGTTTCTAACCCGGTGTAGATATCTCCAAACCAAAAAAACTTGTAACCAAATGGTGTGTTTGCAAGAAACTCACCAACCCTCGAAGAGATTTCTGAGCATAGAGCATAAGCACTGGACCAAGTCCATACTGCTTAAACCCCCTAGCCATCATTGCGATCAGAACACGTTGAAACGAATCAATCCTAAGAACCGTTAAGTCTTCAGCCCACCAATCAACCACAGGCTGCTTGCTCTGCTGCTGAATCACAACCTCATTGTTACCATTATTACTCGAAGAAGAAGGACTGCAAAATTGGCTCTCCTGACAAGTCATATAAGCAATTGCATCGATGCAACGGCTCACAAGTTTCACTCTTTCAGCAATGGGCAACAATTCCTCTGATTTGTGCAAGACTGTGATCGAACTTGATAAGCTCTTGAGAGCTACTTCATTCAAGTAGGCTTCGGCTCTTACAACGAGATTTTCCACAGAGTGTTCCTCTGTCATCTCTAGATACTCTGCTGCACATCGCAGCATGGCAATGTTCTCTGTGCTCATATCGAAGTTAATGCCGTAGCAGAACTTAGCCGCTAACTCGAATGCTTCAGAGCCTCCAGGGATATCTGGAATTTTGATAACCGTGGAATCTGAATCTTTGTTTGATTCCGACACAAGTTTCTTGATAAACCCACATTTTGACAAGAGCGGAAACTGCAAGATTGAGAGAGAGAAAAACGCATCGGCAAGAATGTGATCATGTCACTGGTTTTACATCATAGAGATTGATCGGTAATATAGATCTAGTATATACCTTGTGCAGTGAAAACGAAGCTTCTCCTACATGAACGGTGACATCACTAGAGACTTCCTGAGAAGAAATCCTGAAACAATGTAATAAAAAGTGAGATTTATCATTCCACAACAAAAGAGAAAGGATTTTTACTTGAGAACTGGAAAGAAAAAATGGATTGATAATCAAAACAATCGAAGAAGAGAATGAAGAACCATTCACTAGTTCTCTTCATGGCTGAGGACATAAGATCTTTCTTCTTTGCTGACATATTACGAACACTTAACTCGAAGTTTCTTCTCACTCAAGAAATTCACCATGGAACACTATTCAAGTCCTTCTCATGAAGAAGATGTGCCGTAACGTAAGAAAAGAGAGAATAAGATCAATCAAAAGAGTTTCTTCCTCTCTTTTCTTCTAATAATTGCGACCAACCAGAAAAAGAGAATCCAAATTCTCCAAGAAGAAGACCACAAACTACCCTTACCACCAAGAGCAATGAACAGGAAGAGAGCTAGAGGAATGAAGGGTAGTTATGTAATTCTCATGGAGGGTACAAGATAGAGAGGTCTGTCTAAGGAGGGATTGTGTGTGGTAATGGATTGGTTTAGAAAGTTAGGAAGAGTCCAAGTGGATCAGACACACATCTTTGGACCAAAACAAATAATTCCATATTGAAATTAAAAAAGAGTATTGCTTCCTCTCCACAAATGTATATATCTCTTACAAATATAATATAACGTTAGCTATATAATGGTTTTACGGTAAGGAGAAGAGAGGGAAGGAGTATTAAGCTGGAGAATCCTGAAATTTGTGACAGAACATGAATTGACGGATCTCTGTCCCTACAAAGAGTCTTATCAAACTTTGAATTCTTCCTTTTTTCTGATAATTGAAGTCACTATATGCCTCGACATTTTGATTGAGACTCAACTCAAACTTGCAATAAATGGTGTCTCTGACTAATATAAAGACGTCCACAACGAAAAATTCAAAATTTTCAAATAGTTGAGAACTTGAGATAATAAAAACAGAAATTGATACATGAATAAGAGTTGTTTTTACCTCTAAGTTGTTCTCTTGGCTTGTTCAGTTAAATCCACTCACTACCTCTATTGACCGAAAACTCTCCCTCGTGATTAAGATGACAAAATCTTCCTCCAAGCCTTCAACATTGGAATCAAGAATCACTATTGTCAACCAATTCAAGATCAATAGCTTTCTGCAATCTGATGTAAACAATTGTACACTCCACAGTATACATTGAGCTCTCTTCATCCATCACATATGCCTCAATATCTCTCAAATGCTTAATCTAATCAGGAAACCTCAACTCCTAAAAACAACCATAGCGTAATCTTCGGGCGTATATACGACTACGACCATTTAGCTGTCACACTGGTCGGAGAACCCACTAATAGTGATAGGCTTCTGTTCAATCTTTAAATGGCTTTGTCGCAGCCTCTTAATCTTGGCGTCAGGTGATGAATCGTGGGGACACAAATAGAAAGTTTCCACCTTTTTCTTGTCTACGAACTGTTTCTTGCCCATTATTGCAGACTTTCTCGAGAATTAGCACCATTATCATAGACCCACCGATCGAAACCTCGCTTATTGCACAATCCGAAATCGAAATTCAGAAACTTTTTGCTGTCAAGAAAAAATAAAATAAAAACTAAATTCAGAAAACTTTACACTTACAAAAATTTCCAAATACAAAAACCCTTAACATGTATAAGGGGGTGGACCGTTTGGGTCCAAATATATTGGGCCATAAAAGCCCAGAATACTAACTATGTGAGGCCTTTTTAGTAAATTTTGTTGGCGCAAAAACTACGCAAACGGAAATAAACGAAAAGAAAATCAGAATCTGCTGCGGAAGGGCGTAGTGGATGATACATACGCTAATCTTCTTCTTCTTCCTCGTCTTCGAATCTCCTCTTCGACGTCTCTTGTTAGTGTGCGCCGTCTTAACCTTACGGGCGCCGTTGGCGCACTCTCCTATCCTACGTTCGCCTGTCTTCACTCCCATATCGAAAGCTGCTTCGGACGTCTCAGGTAGTATTACGATCGATCGAATCGATCCAGATTCTCTCGTCGAGATCTCTGTTTCAAACCAGACGCGGGCGATGTCGAAAGCTCGTGTTTACACCGACGTCAACGTGATTCGACCCAAGGATTACTGGGATTACGAGTCGCTCAATGTTCAATGGGGGTAAGATTGTTATGCCCTTGAATTAGCCGTCACGGATATTGGTTTTGTGTTTTCATTTTTTGATCAGCTAAATTGATAGTTGGTAAGGCAATATAATTGATTTTTCTAGGGTTTGTAGTGAATTTGATCTCAGTTTCCTCTGGATTTTCTTCTAGATGAAGCTTCCTTAATGAAGTTGATACAGTTAATGAACAAACTGAGCTTTTATCTGTGCTGAAGAAAATTTCTGAGACGAATTCACGTATTTGGATAAATTAGAATTAGATGATGAAATTTTAATTTTGCATTTCTCGCTTTTAGTTCTACTACTATGGTAAAGCAATGATGAAGCTTTAGTTAAAGTTGTGATTCTTATTCTTTGCTCTCCCAGGGAGCAAGATGATTATGAGGTAGTAAGAAAGGTCGGGCGTGGGAAATATAGTGAAGTTTTTGAGGGAGTAAATGTGAATAGCAAGGAGAAGTGCATAATCAAAATCCTCAAACCTGTTAAGAAAAAGAAGGTGAATTGTCTTACAAGGTTTTGGATCTGATTCTCTTGGATGTTTGCGGTTGTTTATTGAATTTTCAGGATCCTTTTTTTCGTAGATAAGAAGAGAGATTAAAATACTTCAGAACTTATGCGGTGGGCCGAATATTGTCAAGCTGTTTGATGTTGTTAGAGATCAACATTCAAAAACTCCAAGCTTGATATTTGAATATGTTAACAGCACAGACTTTAAAGTTCTGTATCCTACGTTGACTGATTATGACATTCGTTACTATATCTATGAGCTGTTGAAGGTAAAAATTCTGGTATTTGTTGGATTAGAAGTATTCCATTTGACTTCATACTCACATTCCATTCGACTACTTGTTGCAGGCACTGGACTTCTGCCATTCACAAGGAATAATGCACAGAGACGTAAAGCCTCACAATGTTATGATTGACCATGAGCTGCGTAAGCTTCGCCTTATAGACTGGGGTCTCGCGGAGTTTTACCACCCTGGAAAAGAGTATAATGTCCGTGTTGCCTCAAGGTATGGTTTTAATTTATATCCTTTATTTGTTTTTATTTCTGCTGTAGCCTAGCTTCAGTCTGATGTTATCTCCTAATGTGTATCAGATACTTTAAGGGACCTGAACTTCTTGTGGACTTACAAGACTATGACTATTCATTGGATATGTGGAGCCTTGGTTGTATGTTTGCTGGGATGGTGAGTGCATGATGTAACTAACATTTGGAAGACCTTCCTTTTCTCAGAATTTTTGTTGTGGTGATCTTATCTTTTGCCTAATTATTCCTCATTCCTCGTGTTAGATATTCCGTAAGGAACCTTTCTTCTACGGACATGACAATCAAGATCAACTAGTGAAAATCGCCAAGGTATAACTTGTGATTCAGTATTAGAATATGGCAGATCTCCCGTTTTCATTGTCGTCATGAACTCTTCTCATTCACAGGTACTTGGGACCGATGAATTGAATGCGTATCTGAACAAGTACCAGTTGGAACTTGACCCACAACTCGAAGCACTCGTTGGGCGGTATGTTAATCTTCAACAATATGTTATATACTCCGAGCTTCTAATTTCCATATAATGAGCTGAAGCTAAGAATGCTGTTGTATCATTCTTTGGTTCAATGAAACACAACTCACAGGCATAGCAGGAAACCTTGGTCCAAATTCATCAACGCAGACAATCAGCATTTAGTCTCACCCGAGGTTTACTCTTCTTCTTGAGTCCTTTTCTTTCGAACATGGTTTAGATGGGTTCTAACTGGTTTTTGTCTTAAACCGTGTAGGCGATTGATTTCCTCGACAAGCTACTTCGGTATGATCATCAAGACAGATTAACTGCAAAAGAAGCCATGGTACGTATGCTTGAGAAAACAAATAAAGAAGCCTCGTTTTTGTTTTTTGTTTTTTAAATCACATGCAAGATAAATTGATATGCTTTGTTGATTTGATGACAGGCGCACGCTTACTTCGCCCAAGTTAGGGCAGCAGAAACCAGCAGAATGAGAAGTCAATGAAACACAGAGATTTATCTATAAACTTTCTGGTGATGATGGTAATGTTCTCTATCTTTTTTCAAATATTTTCAAATCAAGGTCATGTTTGATGTTTCTTCTGTCCAACGTATAAAACAATTTGTCCTGAATTCGAATGTCTGAAACGAGTATTATTTTAAATAATTTTTTTCACGCATGTTATCAAATACGTAAATAAAATAAGTTCGGATGACATGATAGCTCGGACGAAATGATAAAAAAAAAATACCACACTCTACAGGTGGCTAAAGTAACATTCAGAATAGTGGTGGGGGTGTATATTTGCA
The DNA here is from genome assembly GCA_900406345.1 of Erysimum cheiri. NCBI lineage: Eukaryota > Viridiplantae > Streptophyta > Magnoliopsida > Brassicales > Brassicaceae > Erysimum > Erysimum cheiri. Next base: position 16,543 of record OVAQ01000280.1, on the reverse strand, counting down.
AAGTTGGTTTGTAATTATATTGCTTAATGAGCCTCTTAATTGAAATTGGGCTAAGAGTGGCCCAATAAGAATGATTATATCACCGAGAGAGGCTCGTGGAAGGAGTTGGAGATGCCCACGAAAAGTGCGTGTAAGGGAGCAAATGCCACGTGGCGGGAGAGATACGCCACAAGTCTCAGAAGAAACCAAAACTAAACTGATTTTAATTATTTTTTCTGGTTGTCGAGTGTTTGCCGTGTTTCAGGTGGCTCTGCTCCACTTACCTTTAATCTTCAATCAACGGTACTCTCAGGAATTAGGAATCAGATAGAGCAATGCTCAGGTTAATCGCTAATTACCCTCTGATTCCCAAGAAATCCCACAGGGTTTGTAGTAACAGTAGTAGTTACTATGATTCTTCGTCGATCATATGGCGGAATTGGCAATGATGGTAAGAAGAAGCAGCTTCTTCTAAGCGTTTCGGTGAAAGCAGTGGAAGACGAAGGTAATGGAGGTGGAAGCATGAGTTTCTCTGGTCAAAGCTGGGATCCCAGTTCCGAGATTGAAGTTCCTTCAGACCAAAGACCCGTATGTATAATTACTTTTGTTCATTTTCTGATTACAGATATGAGATTTTGAGTGTGTAAATAAAAAATGATACGTTTTGGTTTATTTATAGGTGAATGAGTATTCGTCTTTGAAGGAAGGAATGTTGTATTCATGGGGAGAGTTGGGTCCAAGCGAATTCTTTATTCGTCTCGGTGGTCTTTGGTTGGTCACTTTCACTGTTCTTGGTGTTCCTGTTGCAGCTGCTAGCTTTAATCCTTCCAGAGTAAGATTTTCAAACAGAGCCTCTGCAACAAGATGTGTTTAGTACAGATTATAATATATCTTCTATTGAAAAATGGTTGCAGGAACCATTGAGATTTGCTCTAGCTGCAGGGACAGGAACGTTATTCCTAGTCTCATTGATTGTCTTGAGGATTTACCTGGTATTGAACTTGCCCTGCTTGCTTCTTCTCTTCAAAGGGGCTTAGTTGTGAGAGCTCGATTTGATTTGTTCTTGACTTTGATATATTTTAGGGATGGAGCTACGTTGGAGATAGATTACTTTCTGCAGTTATACCCTATGAAGAAAGTGGATGGTATGATGGACAAATGTGGGTGAAACCACCAGAGGTTATCTACTTAAACTCCTTTCTTTGGCAACCAAGTTATCAAAAAATTTCATTGTTGTAGCTTAATTTGGAAAGCTCTGATTTTTATAGTTTCTCCCATAAATGAGATTATTGTGGATATGCCGTAGTAAGTAGTATCCAGTATCAAAGCAAAATCTATTCTAAAACTTTGGGAAAAGCTAGTAGATGGGTCATGGGTCTACGCACTGCCAAGTGCCAAGTTATCACTGGTTCCAGAAACTCTACGCAATATGTATGATATTAACACTATAAGAAATGAACATATTTGTGGTCAAAATGCATCTTTGCCTCTTGAATCGACCTGCAGAATTTAAGAACTAAGCAACTGATGAATCATTGTGACTTTGCATTTGTGTTTTCAGGTGTTGGCTCGTGACAGGTTGTTAGGCTCTTACAAGGTAACACAATACACGAACACTGTTTCTTATATAATGTTGTAAAAAAGGCAAAAAATCAGGAAAGGTTTATGATTTTCAGGTGAAGCCAGTAATCAAGATGCTGAAACAAACTTTAGTTGGAACAGGAGCTCTACTCGTTTCAGCATTCGTACTGTTCGTATTCGCAACACCGGTTGAGGATTTCTTTAAAACCACTCTAGGATCTAAAGAAAACCAAACAGAAGTTTCCATTTCAAGAACCAACAATAAGTTCAATATGAGGTAAGGAGACCGATCAAAGAATTGATGGCTTCTAAAAAAAATGCAAACTCACCTCTTTTCACTATACAAAAATGCAGAAAAGAACAGTTGCTCCGGTTACCTGTAGATGTTGTGACCGACGATGACCTGGCAGCGGCCGCGGCTGAGGCTGCCGATGGGAGACCTGTCTATTGCAGAGACCGCTACTACCGTGCATTAGCAGGTGGTCAATACTGCAAATGGGAAGATCTTGTTAAGTAGTTGTCACAATAGAATAACAACGCACGCACACTATGTGTAAGTTGATTATAATGGCTTAATAAGCCTCGTCATAACTAAATTATCGAGTTTATCCATCGTGTTTTCGGGTGGAGCACGTGGGCCTGTGAATGCTAAGAACTAAAGGCCCATATTAAGGGGGTTAGGTGTTAGACGGCCCATTAACTTTAACAGTTTAATAGGCAAAAAGCACAGGAGTGATTTATTACACTTTTGATAGGTTGCGTGAGCTTTCAAATAATTGAAATCCAAAGGGAAAGGAGAAGGTATTACTACTAAAATAAATTTTGGTAGGCACACAGTTCAATTTCCAAAACAAGAAAAAGCGTGGTCCAATTAAAAGCCTGATATATGGTATTATTTCTATATTAAAATTTAAAGCAAAAACGGGGCCGTGGAGAAGGGTCAAATACTCGTCGTGGCATTATGCTATTGGTAAGGATATAGCACTTCATGCATTCTAAAGAATATAAAAATATTAAAAATTGTGAATAATGGTAAAACAGTTATAACTTATCCTGTAAATTGTTTATTGAATAACAGTTTTTATAATTTTAAGAACAGTTGTATCCACTATTCAACATTTTTATTATTTTAAAACCCTAAAAACATACTTAAGTGTTATACCTTTACCATTACCCTAATAAAATGGACCAACCTGCCAGCTTCTGCTGTTGCTGTATATTTATTTTATTTTTCTCGTTTATATAAGATTAAATTAATGTAATAAGAGAACGTAGGACTGTAAATGGTTAACTATGTTGGATGGGACTTTAGTTAGGTCTGATGTAAAGACACGTTAATTCATGTCGTACCATAAGTAATAAATTAAAGTCTCTAATTGCCACACACATTGTATATGGATCCCAACCGTCAACGCATTGGTTAGTTGATGTCTTCGACAAAACCCATACGAAAATTACGAAAAGTAGTTCGTTATATACATTTTTTTAGGTATTATCGGTGGATGTTAGTTAATGCGTGATTAAATTATTGAATTGATCACGTGTTTACTCTGTTTTTTTCTTTTCAGATCAATGTTTGAGTTTTTCTTCTAACAAAGATATAGATGTTTTCAAATTTTCTTCAATTTGTGATATATTTTCAGTTTTTATAAAATCGTAAAAACCTGCAAAATCACGACATCAGTGTATCATTATAATCCGATGTTGACAATTTACCGAGTAAGAAAGAGTTGAAGCAATTAATGGAAGCCACGGACCGTGACATACGTTTTCATGTAGAAATAATCACATAAAGACTGCTTTCAATAAAGTGTGTACACAGACAGATCCTATAAAAAAACAAAGATAAAGTGTGTACATTAAGAAAATTTGATGTATAATGCGGACATGCGTACAAGCGTATTGTTGGGTACATAGAAAGAGAAGAGAGTCACGAGAACCTAGATTCTTGCATAAACGTACTTCGAGGTAAGACAAAATTGTTGACTCGACCTCTTCTAATGGATACACCGAAGGTGGGGTTTCGTACACCTTTTTTAGGAATTTAACCGGGCTCGACACGTATCGTACCGTACTCGAGCGAACCGGACGTTAAGCATTTACTCGGTATAATTAAAAAAAAATTGCAGAGATCATTGAACATTATTGGAAACGACTTGACTTCGAGATATTATCTATCTACAAGTGAGGAAACAGATTAAATTATTAGTGTAAGCTGTATTAGGCAGGAAACTGGTATGATATGCGTTGGGAAAAAAAGAGAGATAATTATGATGTTTCAAGGATTTGATTAACAGTACTTAATTAACTAGCGTAGTTAAGGTCACATGTCGCGAATTAATATCTACTTGTTGCGACTCATCTGTCCTAACTGTCATAATTGGATCAACGAATAATTGTGTCCATTTAATTGAGAAAAATATAATTAACTTACTAATCTCATACTCCGAAAACGTAGATGATGTTCTTCTCATAATTGTGGAATATAGATAGTTCCAAGGTAATTAATATCAATGTCGGTTAGAAAAGGGTTACAAATATTTCATAATTGGTTGTATGTAACATCGAGCTTCTATATATGGCTATGCTGCAATTGCAATACAGACGAAACAATATCTTATATGGAATGGGAAGAGAAGTAGTATAAAACGTCATATCTTAAAAATCGGATGGTTAAGGATGGTTTTGAGTTTGCTTTAGCTTTGTTGTCTTTTGCAGAGAGATCTGGTTCGGTTTCAAAGGAAATAAAAACGATGGAAGAGATCTGGGAAATGGCACGTTATGACACGTGGGCCATAATCCCAAAAGCTGTTCTTAGATCCAAATCTAGTCTTATGCGTGTTCTCACTTGTATCTTCGGTTTCATTTGTATCTTCTCTACTCATTAATTCCAAAATAAAATAGTGGACAAAAAAGAAACACAGAGATAAATTATTTAATAAATTTTACAAGCTAAATCGTAGTAATATTTTATATCAACATGTATATAAACTATTGCAAAAGCAAAACGAGATTTTTAATGTTTTTGTTTTGACTTTTGAGTACGTATTCGTTTCATATTGAACGAAGATCATAAAACCTAATTTTCTTTTCTAAAGAATTTTCGGTAATTTCTCTTTAGTGATTATTTGGCTAAACACTCTGTTCAACATATGCGTATATGACATTATTTCGATTTTTAGTGGGTAAACAATTAAAGCTAAAGCACGTTTATGCCTTCGTGAGTCATAAGCCACTCATTAGTTATTTCCAACTCCTAGTTACATGGTCGATTATCTCTTAACGCTTTTATAAATATAAAAAATTCCAAACTGTACGTGGAAACCAACATAACATGCAGACTCAAAATACATTCTTTTTATATAAAAAATCCATGATTATTTAAAACCAAATTAAATTTCACATAAATAAAGACCACCAAAAGAGAAAGTTATTCATACTGTGTATTCGTACCCGTGATTCAGAAACCTTGGAGAGGAGAAGACAAACAAATAATCTTCTATAATTATTATGAAATGTAAAAAAGGCTTGGTGTTCAAAAAAAACAAAAACAAAAAGAAATGTAGAAATGTAAAAAGTCTATAAACAAAAACAAATAAAATGGTTTTCAAACGTCAAACAAAAAATCATACTAATGGTTTTCTGAACCACATAGCATGATGATATTCTATCGAACCTACGCACTGTACATAATCTTTAAAGTCTTAAACAAATCACAGTAAAAATTAGAAAAAAAGAAAAGAAAAAACGGTAATAAGCAGAATCAGTATCTCGAGACGACAAAGCTTACAGAATCTCGAGACAATATACGAAGAAAATACCGTATAGTTGAACACCAGTCTAAATTAAATACAAAATTAACGTCATGACTGGGAAAAGAAGAAGAGTGGACACAACAGTCTCTAATGATTCCTTCGTACCCATCATATCTTCCAATCTACTGTATTTAAACTCTCTCATCTTCTTCTCCTTCCGACTCAGAGAGAGACACCACACACAACGCATCATCATGTCTTCCTCTTCGTTTCTCTCCTCCTCCACTGCTTTCTTTCTCCTTCTTTGTCTAGGATTCTGCCACGCGTCCTCCGAACAAGGAACCTACATCGTTCACATGGCCAAATCTCAGATGCCCTCCACCTTCGACCTCCACTCTAACTGGTACGATTCATCTCTCAGATCTGTCTCCGACTCAGCCGAATTGCTCTACACTTACGAGAACGCGATTCATGGTTTCTCCACGCGCCTTACTCAACAAGAAGCCGACTCGCTCATGACTCAACCAGGAGTCATCTCCGTTTTACCGGAGCACCGTTACGAGCTACACACCACTCGTACTCCTCTCTTCCTCGGTCTAGACGATCACAGCGCTAATCTCTTCCCTGAAACCGGCGCATCAAGCGACGTCGTCGTCGGTGTTCTCGACACCGGAGTTTGGCCGGAGAGTAAAAGCTACTCCGACGAAGGATTCGGTCCGATTCCGTCAACCTGGAAAGGCGGATGCGAGGCTGGAACTAATTTCACCGCTTCACTCTGTAACCGTAAACTAATCGGAGCTAGATTCTTCGCTCGTGGTTACGAATCAACGATGGGACCAATCGACGAATCTAAAGAATCCAGATCTCCTAGAGACGACGATGGTCACGGAACTCACACGTCATCGACCGCCGCTGGATCCGTCGTGGAAGGAGCTAGTCTATTAGGTTTCGCTTCAGGAACTGCTCGTGGGATGGCTCCACGCGCTCGTGTCGCTGTTTACAAAGTCTGTTGGCTCGGTGGTTGTTTCAGCTCAGATATTTTAGCTGCAATCGATAAAGCAATCTCCGATAACGTCAACGTTTTGTCCATGTCCTTAGGCGGTGGAATGTCAGATTATTATAGAGACGGTGTTGCGATCGGATCTTTCGCCGCCATGGAAAGAGGGATTTATGTTTCTTGCTCAGCTGGTAATGCTGGTCCAAGCATTTCCAGTTTATCAAACGTTGCTCCATGGATTACAACTGTTGGTGCTGGTACTTTAGATCGTGATTTTCCGGCGCTTGCCATTCTTGGTAACGGGAAGAATTTCACCGGAGTTTCCTTGTTTAAAGGAGAAGCTCTTCCTGATAAATTGTTGCCTTTTATTTACGCCGGGAATGCTAGTAATGCTACTAATGGTAATCTCTGTATGGCCGGAACTTTGATTCCGGAGAAAGTGAAGGGGAAGATTGTGATGTGTGATAGAGGAGTTAATGCTAGGGTTCAGAAAGGAGATGTGGTCAAAGCAGCTGGTGGAGTTGGGATGATTTTGGCTAATACGGCGGCGAATGGCGAAGAGCTTGTAGCTGATGCTCATTTATTACCAGCAACCACCGTGGGAGAGAAAGCCGGTGATATTATCCGGCATTATGTCACCACCGATCCGCATCCCACTGCTTCGGTTTTAATTTTAGGAACCGTCGTCGGTGTGAAACCATCTCCGGTGGTTGCGGCGTTTAGCTCACGAGGACCGAATTCGATCACGGCGAATATTCTTAAACCGGATCTGATTGCTCCTGGAGTCAATATCCTCGCTGGGTGGACCGGAGCTGCAGGACCAACCGGACTCGCTTCCGATACTCGCCGCGTGGAGTTCAACATCGTCTCTGGAACGTCCATGTCTTGCCCTCACGTAAGTGGATTAGCGGCGCTTCTCAAGTCGGTGCATCCTGAGTGGAGCCCGGCGGCGATTCGATCGGCTCTTATGACCACCGCTTACAAAACCTACAAAGACGGTAAACCGTTACTCGACATCGCCACAGGGAAACCTTCAACGCCGTTTGATCACGGTGCAGGACACGTGTCACCAACAATCGCCACCAATCCAGGACTCGTTTACGATCTAACGACGGAGGATTATTTAGGTTTCCTCTGCGCATTGAACTACACATCGTCGCAAATCAGAAGCGTTTCCAGACGTAATTACACCTGCGATCCGAGTAAATCGTATTCCGTCGCCGATTTGAACTACCCGTCGTTCGCCCTCAACGTCGATGGAGCCGGCGCGTACAAGTACACGCGCACTGTAACGAGCGTGGGAGGAGCTGGGACTTACACGGTTAAAGTAACTTCGGAGACGACAGCAGTCAAGATTTCGGTTGTACCGGCGGCTTTGCATTTCAAGGCAGCTAACGAGAAACAATCCTATACGGTGACGTTCACCGTAGACTCATCTAAGGCGTCTGGATCGAACAGCTTTGGAAGCATTGAATGGTCAGATGGGAAACACGTGGTGGGAAGTCCCGTGGCGATTAGCTGGACATAGTCGTAAATTATGAGAAAAATCAAAAGGGCTCTCTTATTGAAAAAGAAGGTGTTCACAGATCATTGTAATGCCGTTTTAGATAAGAGCCTCTGTTTAGCAAAAACGGCATGCAGTCTGTTAAGGCTTGTCTAGTTTGTTTTTGGGATATCTCGCTGTTTTATCTTTCTTATTTTAAAAAGAAATATATTCGCCGGCCACAAACCATAGCTGGGTGTTTTATCATGTGACTTGAATATTTAATGAAGAGGAAATGTTACAAAAAAGGATCAACAACAGTCAAAAGATTAATCATTACTTTACCATCATGTGTAACTTAATACAGATATTTAGATTTATAGGCTGTAACAAAGTCTATACTGAAAATAACTAAACTAGAAGAGTTTCTGAATTATGTTATCATAGGCAATGCATTGATTATCAATGATTATATTTGTTGGTGAAAACCCTCTTTTTGTCACCGATCAAAAAGAAAAGTCATTATTAGATTTCGGTGAATTAATGGGCTTTATTTGGACGGTATAACTTAATGGGCTTTAAGGGTTTGAAACCTTATTCTCAATCCCCGGTTTTTTCTCACGTATTTGTGGAATTTCTGTTTCCTGTAATATGTTTTTTTTTTTCTTTTTTTTCTTTTTTTTCTTTTTTTTCTGTAATATATTTCTCCACGTGAGTGTGAGTGTGAGTCAGTGAGTGTCTTTAATAAATGTCGCTTTCTTAGACTAAATTAGTGAACGTAATAGATGTCTAAGATAGCGATATTCAGAGATGATTACACACTGCACAACAGCACAAGCCACAAGTCCATTTTGTATCATGCCTTCCATGGCCGATGTTTGTTCACGTTGCATGATTCTAAACGTCTTTAAGATTTTGAAACCAAATATTAGGCGTACACGACTTAACGATATCCACATGCCAAAAGTGCATATGAAAATGCATATTTATATATTTTTCTTTTGCACACTTAAACTGTTAAACATATATCTGTAAAGTTAAAGATTTTCCCCATATTTAAGAAAGTATACGCCAAAAAGTTTTTTTTTTTTTTTTTTTAAATAAATTGTGGTAAAAAAAATTGTAACGAAATCCCTATGCAATTTGATAGGCACAGTAAGTAATTTCTTTAACAAAAAAAAAATATATATATATCAGTGATTAAGTACAACCAATGTGTGATTAACAATGCGATTATGAGATTTGAAAATATGAATTTAGTAATATAAAGAAAAAGCAGAAACGACAACACAGTACGTCGTCTCTTGCGGCCCTTTAATCATACAAAACAAAACAATGGCACAAGCCACGGATGAGTCACAAGCAATGAACAATAGTGGCCATCATCTAAATAAACAAGAAAAGATGACAAAAACATATAGTTGTGATTTGCACCGCAAGTTTCATCTATTTGTGGTACCGCCCTCACTTTTTTTTCTAGTGCTTTAAGTCAAAAACTACTTTTATATTTATACAATTCGATCTAGACGTATCATATAATTTCAAATCCATTCTACCTTTTATTTCGTAGATGAAAATATTGTCTCGGCTAGGTGTAAAGTTCTTTTTAATTTTCTCATGAATATTATTAGCTTCTATCCTTCTAGAATTTGACACATTAATATAACTTATTATTTAATACTGAAAAGAGTCATTTTTAGTTTGTAATAATATATGTAGTCAAAGTCTAATATTTGTACGATTAAGGATTGTAGACCATTAATAAGCGTTTGACAAAAAATTCAAACTCCTAATTTCTAGCTGCAATTCAAATATAGAATGATCTTTTCTGCATAACTTTCTGTCTCTTCTCTTTATAAAAATAGGGAAATGATGCTTAATTTATTCTCCCACACATATATATAGAAACAAATTTAAACGCTCATAATTAGCAACAAAACAGCAAAAGAAATGATAAAAATTTGATAATGATCATTCAAATGTATGCATGTTGAAGCTTGATGGTGATGGTCCTGATGGTGCTGGGTAAAGTGTAGCTATCGCGTGCCAAAAATAGTGGCCTAGGCCCACTCCTCCACAGACCCAACCTTTTAAGCTATTCTTATTATTTTATTTTCTTTTGTATTATTATTTATGTTTTCGTTTATCGGAAAAACTAAAGTAAGTAGACATATAAGAGGTGTTCCAAAAAGAAAAAAGGAGACATATAAGAAAAGGCTGCCATATCTTACAGCCTCTCAGCTTTATCATGTGTGTTCTTTTCTTCCTTAAAAAAACATAGCAATATAAAACATTAAACACTAAACAGGCTAAGAAACTAAATTGTGACTAAAATTAAGGGTTTAAAATTTGAATCGCAAATGGACGGTTTTGAAATAGACTCTTGCGTCCTATGCAAGTTGACCATTTACGAAAATTCAGTTAAGCATTTATTTTCAGGATTCAAAAATTAGGCACAAAAAACAAAAAAAAATTCAAATGATCATTAAATTTTATTCAAATAATAATTTTGACCATGCTGTCACTTACTGTAGAAAATGGTCACAATGCTGATAGAAAAAGAAAAAGAAAAAAAACCGTGTCTAGTAGTAAACTAGGACTCATACTTCTCATGATTTTCCTTTTTTGGTTAAAATTTGTGAAAAATGAAATAAAGGAAAACATCTTTCGGTGTGTTGTAAATTACTTTTTTCTCGATGGCTTATGTCTCGCTCCAAGTATATATTTATGTATAAATACATGCAATTATGTATGTATCAAGGACTATAGAAATAAAGGTTGGAATCATTTTGACTTTTTCAGCAGAAACTTCTCTTCTTGTCTTGTTTAAATATTCAAAATCGTCGTCCACTCTTTCGTTGTGTGTTTGAATTAATTTTTTTTTACCTCTCTGTCTCTTCGTTGGAAACTCGGAACCTTCGAAAATGGCGATGACTTGTACGGAAGATGAAAGAACTCTTTTGATCTCTCATCGCAATCAAGAAGACGAAGAAGAAGAAGAAGAGGAAGCCTTGTCTCTGTGTGATTTGCCTGTGAATTTACCGAACGAGAACGGCGAATTGAGATCGATTGTTAAAGAAGATGAAGAATTAGATTCCGGGTTCGACTTTGGAATCGGGTCATCGTTCCGAGCCGGGTCGGATTCGTGTGAACCGGCTCCGGAGATGAGTACGGCCGACGAATTATTCTTCAAAGGCCGAATTCTACCGTTACGTCACTCCGTCAGTTTAGACGCCGGACTTCCCGAGCCGACCCGGTTAATAACAAGATCCGAGTCGGTTGAATTCAGACGAACCGGAATTAGATCGGACCGGAAAATCAAAAACAATTTCATCGATTACAGTCAACCGAGTCCGCAACCACAGATCAGAAGATCATCGAGCATGACGGCTCGTGTGAATTCAATCAGAAACCCTAAATCGTCTTCGATTTGGGATTTTCTACGGCTAGGACTCGTCCGTACGCCGGAGATAGAACTCCGAACCGCCTCAAACGCGAAATTATCAGTGAGTCGAAACAGTAGCTGTAGTAGTACAAGCACGAGTTCGAATTCGAAGAAAACGGGATCTGGAGAATCGAGATCGAGGAATCGGAGAAGAAGTTTTATGTTCGCGGATTGTAAGTGTTCGGTGTCGACGGAGACGATGACGTTACCTGTGAAAATCAAAGTCTCGTCGGGTGAGACGGAGGAGAAACAGAGGATGATGGAGAAGAAGACGGCGAAGAAAGAGGAGAAAACGGCGATGGCGCGAAAGAGAACGTTTGATTGGTTAAAAGAATTGTCACAGGTAGGATTTGTCGTCGATCATGGAAGAAGAAGCTTGGCTTGATTCTTTTCTTCTTTTAAACGTATTTTTTTTTGTGTGTTTAGTCATTTCGTACGTAATTTCTTTTTGTATGTTAGTGTTTATTGTTAATTATATACTTCAGTTTTTTTTTCCCAGTGATTTATGTTTTTTTTTGGTTTTCATATCATACTATAACCAACAATTTGGAGACTTAATGTAATTACTTGCTAATCTTTTATTTGAGTTTGATTTCATGATGTAATTTTCCATTTCGAATTTTTGCGTTTTCGGTCTTTCGTTTTTTTTTGGTTTTAAATGAATAATCAACGAAAACTAATCCTTACACGATTAGATTTTAAACGATTTGTAACGGTACATATTCGTCTAATTAATCTTAATTAGCACTAGTTTATATTATACGAGTAGAAATAAGCGAGGCATACACGTATGATGGGATGAAAGCGAAACATTAATTATAAAACGAGAATGATGTGAAAGTGAAATATCATATAGGTGTGCTTACTTTACTTTTGTTTTGTTTCTTCTCCATAATAGATTCTCTTACAAGGTGTGGTGCTTGCCATGATTAAAGCAATGATGTTTATATCTAGGACGTGAATTTTATCAACCAAAAACAAAAATCTAGGACGTGAATTATTCACCATCATATCATATCGTATAATATAATGTTTTTGTTTTTCTCATATGTATAGTTTTTAATATCGTCCTTAACTCAAAGGCCTTGTGGCATAGGCGGCGAAGAGATTACCCAAAACCGGATACGCAACTTGCTGGAGTTATGAGTCATTTACATATAATATATAAACATTAACTGTCAATAACATAACAATGTATACGTAATCACATGTTAAAACAAAAACAATATTTATGTAATATGACACATAGATAAATTATAGAACGTACTATGATCTAGTGATAATAAATACTCTATTAGTATAAAACTTAACCAAATACAAATATATATTTGACTAAAAAAAAAAAACTGATCTATTGTTGACAAAAAAAAATGTTATTTTTGTTGACATAAAACATGCTTCATTATCAAATGGGCCGTCCATCGGTTCAATGTCCACTACATAAATTGACTTTGAAATATTTGCTTCAATGAGAAAAGAAGAAGAAAATAGCACAGATAAAATTCTTTACAAATAAACCAACTATTTTTAATAAATACAAGAAATGAAGAAAATACACTGAAGTTTTTAGAGTTAACAAAAGAATATATAGACAAGATTCTTATTCTATTATATAATACAAGAACTAACATAGACAAAGATTCACAGTTCCACGTTATATAGATATATATATATATATATGTATCATGTATGTATATGTTAGAACAACCTCTGCAGTAAACGAAGATCAGACTCTCCTTTGATTGCCTTGTTTGTGGGCTTTAAAGTACTTAAGAAGATTCTGTGCCTGAAACAAGACAGAGAACAGTTAGTAATAGAATCATTGAGACATTACAAAACAAAGAAGAGGATTCAAATAAGATTCACAAGTAATTAACCTTCTCTTTGGCTCTAGCTGTTCCTGATTTAGTGAGAGCCACAAGAGGTGGAATCGCTCCTTCTCTTATGACATTGTTGCAGAATCTTGGGCTATGCAAACAAAGCTGCAAAAGTGCTGCAGTTGCATTCTCTTTGCCTCTAGCTGAACCCAACTCCACAACTTCTACCAATACTGGTATTCCTCCTTCTTGGCCAATCGCAATCTTTCCTTCTTTAATCGTTGCAAGATTCGACAACACAACCACAGCTTTCTCCACCATTCCAAATGCAGGATCCATCAGTTCAACTAAGTATCTCACTGCTCCAGCTTCTATTACTTTCGCCTTGTTCTCGTGGTGAATCGAGAGGTTGAATAAAGCGGTGGCTGCGTCTTTCTTGCCACTAAGACTTCCGTTTCCCAAGAGATCAACAAGTGGCTCTATAGCTCCTGATTTTCCTATCTTTGTCTTGTACTCTTCGATTACCGATAAACTGAATAGAGTTGCTGCTGAGTTCGCTTTGGCTTCTTCTAGGTATCCTGTTTTGAGAACGTGAATGAGCGGTTCGATAGCTCCACTTTCTCCGATGATGGATTTGTTGTTGTCGTTGATGGACAAGTTCAGTAAGCAAGTCACTGCATCTGCTTGGATTCTCTCATCCGTGGAGTAAAGCAGATCGACCAACGAAATGATTGCTCCGCATCTCGCAATCACAATGCGATTATCTGTGCTGTTTCTTGATAGTATCCTGAGTCGAGCTGTGGCCTCTCTCTGTGTATCGAACAAAGGACTCTTGAGATCCTCAATCAGTTTCTTCACCTCGGTTTCGATACTTGAACTGCTTCCAGTTTCTCTTATGGTCGCTGGGATGATCCCGGGGTGACGCCAATGCCTCTCTGCTGGAAATTGCCAAGGGGTATTACTCCGTGCTCGTGACACTGATGTATCTGCTACAGCAACAGCATTACTGCTTCTTTTGGTTTTGGAAACCACTTCAGAGACAATGCCCGGTGCAGAAGCAGACCTACTTAGGACCTGACGCAGTTCCTCGCATTCAGTAGCATCTAAAGATTCTGTATGGCCATTTCCCGCAATCTTTATTGGAGATGAATTCTCTGATGATGAAGCTCTCTCTGACTTAAGTGAATCATCCAGCACAGAACCACCCGAGTCATCACTGGAACCTGATTCAACAAGAAGAGGGAATGGCTGACTTGACTGAATCAACTCCAGAGGATTAGGAGGATAGAGATTGTTAACTTCACACCAACTGGCAATAAAAGCCCTGACAATGACATTAGGTGTCAAAGTGGTATGAGATAAAGCTTGCCTTGTTTTTGGGCAAACCATGAGTCCCATATCAATCCATTTCTGGATATAAACCCGTTCGTATGTTTGACCAGATGCCACAATGACTGGATCAGTCATAAGCTCAAGAGATAGAGAGCAACGGAAGTCAGAAGGTACATGTACCGGACAGCGTAACTGAGCTAGCTTAATGTCGGAAAGGTAGTCATGCATTCGGGTTGTTAGAGAGATCAATCCGTCTATATACTCAGCTTCGGTAAGCTCGGCATTTTCCTTCATATTTGAAAGTACCACACCTTCAGTCAGAATCTCTTGGTTGGATCTCAAACCTGTAAACTCAGCAATTTTCACCAGAACATCTGAAGTAGGTCCAACACCTTTCCTTTGATCTATCAGAGCTTGATCGATAGTAAACGAAATTTCCTCTCTTGCCACTAACTTCACCAATTCTAGGCACTCCTGCAATATGAACAATGTCACAACATCAAAGAGCCTGGTCAATCATTAGATCTTAAAGAAAACTACACACAGATTCTTGAACAATACTGGTGGTAAACCGAACTTTTGCATTCAGATGAAGCTCACATCATGAGTTTACCTCAAAAGATGGTGAAATCAAGTCAGCAGGTAAATGTTGCTCACAGTGTTTGAGCAGCTGGAAGACTTCTAAACTTGATTCTCGTAACTTTGATGCTAATGATTCGATTCCAAGAACCTGATAATACACAAATAAGAGTAAAGGAGTAAGCTCAGAAACAGTTAGAATGGGGATTTAAAAAATCTATTTGCTTTACTTACATAAAAGATTCTAGTTGAAAGAGGTTGCCAGCTCTGAAACTGCTCTGATAGTTCATCAACGTATTGAGCTAATTCTTCAAACCCGTTGTTAAGCAATTCACTAGGAGCCGCATCAGAGCCAATGAGGTTCTCAAGAACAGGCTTGAGAAGCTTGCCAATCTCTTCCCCTCTGATGTAGTACTTATGAGCTGGGTTTGAATGTAAGTCGTCCATAGATGATAAACTTAGATACGAGGAGATGTTATCAAGAAGAACTCTTAACCAAGACACCTCCATATTTACCTTCACAAAAACCAAAACAACAACAGGATTTTATAATTAGTAAGAAACACAAAATCAAAGCCATCAAAGATATTCAGAAACTTGGCATCATGTAATGAAATAAAGTCGGTGAAACAATTTTTGAAGCAAAGATATATCAATTAGTGGTAGTTAAAGCCCCTGAAACAAGAAGCGCAAAGAACATCAAGTAAGAAAAAGCTTAGGACGATCAACTATTCACTGACGATTACAAAAAAAAGTCAACTAACATTATCTTTACAAAGACGATCAACCATGGGTTAACCACTTAACCCTAAACATAGTAATTATCCATTTGATTTTCTTGAAATTGATGATTCTCTATGACAGGTTACAAAACACAAGCAGCTATAAAGCTGAGTACCCAGCAAAGCCCAGAGATTTTTCTGTATCTAGTCAACCCATTGAAACTCTGAATCGAACCAAAAAAAAAAAACATCATTTTTGAGCTTCATTACTGATTCAAATTCACAAACTTTAAGTTACGAGGAAATTAAACGAACTCTACTCAGTTACGAATCTGCAGAAACAGCTTTCTAAAATAAAAAAGAGAGATATATCGAAGAAGAAGAAGAAAGCTCAAGACTGCAGAAGAAAGAGATGATGATGATGAATTTACCTTTGAGGAAATGGCAGTTTGAGCTCTGTCTCTGTCTATTTATCGGAGAGGACCAAGATTAGAATAGTGGAAGCGCGGTAAGACCAATTCCTTCATCGTCAAAGATTTTGCTTTTTGTTTTCCTCTAGAAAATCTTTAATCAAATATTAGTGGTCTTCTTTAGTCATAATTAAATCGTT
Organism: Erysimum cheiri; assembly: GCA_900406345.1. NCBI lineage: Eukaryota > Viridiplantae > Streptophyta > Magnoliopsida > Brassicales > Brassicaceae > Erysimum > Erysimum cheiri. The sequence goes on along the minus strand of OVAQ01000280.1, from coordinate 243 downwards.
ACTAACTACTTAACTAGTACTTGGTGTATCCTAATGAATGCGTTAGACTCGTAGCGAGTTTTACGTCAAACCTTGTTAGGTGGTAATAGGTAGGGTTATGTGTTTTTTATATTCTTATTTAATTATTTTACTAGGTCTTAACCTGCGGTACACCGCATGACAAATATTAAATTTATATATTTTAAAATTCACGATTTGAAACTTTGCTTGAAACGTAAATATAAAACTCTAATTGATCTATAA
>OVAQ01000279.1:0-38757 GCA_900406345.1 Erysimum cheiri | reverse complement strand
GAATCAGACAGGAAGAGTCAGAAATCTCATGTGCAAAATAAGCATTGTTACGACTGAGAAGTTGACCAACCTGCAGTGATCTCATTTATCTTCCCCTCGGGATTTCCTTTCCGATATCCCTTGAAAATCTCATCATTGACCTCTATGGAGGAATTTCGCCAGAGATTTAAACCTTGAACACAACTCAACTCTGGTTTTCACACAACCAGTAAGTTAATTGACTGCAAGAATGTTTCCTAACGAGATAACTTTGAGTATGGAAGAAAGAATATATCATGTTTAACAAACTTGGGATACGCATACAGAGGAACACAACCAAATTACATTAAGCTAACTCTGATATAAACATATCTAACATTCAGTATCCCTCTTAAACTTTGTAAACTAACATCTGAAACTTAATACCTTTCCGAAGCTGAAGAGGTGGTTGTTCGAAAGAGAATGGCAACGTAGCATTTGGAATGCACCGAGGTTGGATACTGTAGATGGGAAGATCTGAGGCAATCCCTGGATCAAGATAATTGGTGAAATCTGGCTCTGATGCTGTACCCTGAAACATGAGCTCAAGAAAGCTAAGAAACATATTCACACACTTCATAGTGGTAACAGAGAGAATCCAACCACAAAAACTTACCAACACATTATTAGCTAAAGTAACCAAGAGATCAGAGAAGTTGGCCGATAAGGAACTAGTGAGCAGATTTCCAGATACAGCTAGACAAAACATGAAGATAATAAGTTCCAGTGAACACAATATAGAATATGCCAAAAGAAGAGGACAAGAAAGAGACATACTTCCCCCAAGTGAACGGTTATTTCCAGTAAAAAGTATAGTTACAGGACAAGATCCTGTTCGTCTACAAGAGTCATCAGGAAGAACTCTAACATCACGACTTTCAGGGCGCGGGATTTGTAACAATGGAGGCCATTTCGGAGGACTAGGGATGGAACAAAAGGGGGCTTGATCCGAATCAGAATATTCTAAACCGCAAGTGTTGTTGACACAACCACATCGATTATCAGCAGAGTTATTAAATTGTGCATCGATCACGGATTGAAGAACCACTAGCACTATGCAGAGGAAGAAGGGGATTATGATAAGCCGAAAATTGCTCCATATGTTCCGTTTCTACACCAACACATATTCAACAGACGAATTAGAACTACGGATACTAACAAGTAACAACACACTCTTTAGATTCCTCTAAATCAACATCATTGAAAATCCTAACAAATACCCGTAATTATGTCCGATAATGATAGAGCCGGATTTGGGTCTATCAAGGAAGTAACAGAAAAAGGTGAGAAATAGAAGAACTAGAGATAAGTTGAGAAGAGGAATGGAGAAGGAGAAGGAGAAGAAGAAGAAGAAGAGAAGCGAGAGATGCTAAGTAACATGGGCTTGAACCGTAACTAATAACGCAGCCCATCAGGGCCCAATAAGGAGATATGCGATCGTATTCGTATCAGATAATCAATAAAACAGCCATTTAATATGATTTGTAAAAAACTAAAAACTGATCCATCAAGTCAAGTTCCCCGAATAGCAGATGCTAGATAGATTCTTTTTTTTTTTTTTGCTGTTGTTGTTAAAAATAGCAGATAGATTCATTTTATCTAAAAATCACAAAACACAAATCTACGTACGTACACGAAACTAAACTTCAATGTATACAATTGGATTCCGTAGAGGAAACGAAAAGGAAAATACCTGATAGGTTAAGTTTTTCCTAAGCAAGGCATTGGCTCTTGTTAAGAAACTGGCTGGACCTTGATCCGCCATTGATGATAGGTAAGTCTTCGCTTTCTCTATTATTCTGTTAATTTAGGTTTCTGTGTTCTCATGCATGGGTTGATTAAAAACTGAATGCTAATTTGAAAAACCCAATTTTTGAACTGAGAACGAACAAATCAAATCACCGCCTTTTGGTTCATATATAGCAGGCGGAGAAAAGAACTGAGATTTACTACCCATATGCACACGCTTTATATATTATTTTCGTTAAGTACGTCTTAATCAGTTATTAATTTTTTGGCTTTTTCTATTTGGTCAAACAACAAAAATGTAATTGCAATGTAATCAAGAAAGCGACTATACTTTTACCAAAAAAAAAAAAAAAAAAGAAAGCGACTATGGAGAATACTTCAATGTAAATTTGGTAGGAAGCTGCAGAAGAGAGTGATACCACGACCAATAGATTCTTCAACTAGTGGAAGAGGTAGAGTTTCAATTATATTTTATGTTGGATAAAGTTTTTTATTGGCATAGTATATGATAAATGCGTCATCTCAGACGTGATCATGTGTGAACGCAATTGATTAAACTAGTCTTATTAACTGTCTCACGTAAAGGTATTGGGTAATTTGGTTGACTATGATATTTTGACCGTTTGTAAAAAATAACATTAAAACAAATTTGTTCAAATTCAAACAAAAGTTTCCGATGTGCCAAGTTACTTGGACAAGAAGCAATCCATGATCCTATCGAAAGACAAAAATTGTTACGACGTCACAAGAAAAGTCTTATTTCAGTATTTTTTGTTCAACATTCTTATTTCAATTTAAAAACAACATGTCTTTTTAAAATGAAAAGTTCTTGATTAATTTAGCACCATTTCTTTCAATACTACTTATTTATATTCTATATTCAATTTCTGGGAAAAGAATTTAGTTTGGTTTCCGTTTTGATTTGTTAATCATGATAATGCATTTGTTTAATATTATCTATGAACTTTTATTTTGGTTTTTATTTCGTTTGTTTACTTCAATATTTTAATATTAGTTAGTACTTAGTAGAGAATAAAAGTTTGATTGACAATCAGTTAGGAAATTAGGACTAGCTAGTACAACATAAACCTTAGAGAAATTCACAAACTTGCAGCCGATTCCAATAATGTACATCAATCCAACCTCTACATGGCCAATTATTTTTAATCAAACATGAATAAGCAAATACTGACGTTGAACAGAAAACACTATGATCTTAAGAAGATTTAAGAGAATACATTAAAGGCCTAAGCAGTTCTAGCAACTTTAATGAAAACATCTTCAAGAGTTGTGTCCGCAAGCCCCCAAGCAAACACCCTAAAATTGTCTTTGGCCTTCTCCACTGCCTGAAACACTTCCGAGATTCGAACTTCCTCTTTTGGGATCTCAAATTTCTGAGTCCCTGCGATGTGATATATCTTCTTGGCATTTGGAGAAACATCTTGAACCAACTTCTCCACATCTTTTTCATGCTCTGATGATGTCGTCATCGTTAACACATAAGATCCACCATACCTTCCCTTAAGCTCTTTTGGGTTCCCTATGCATTGTAACCTTCCATCTACAAAAATCCCCAATCGGTCACAAAGGCACTCTGCTTCTTCCATTGAGTGAGTAGTGAGGATTATCGCAGTGTGTTTTTTTGCGCGTTTGATTACCGTCCATAGGTTCATTCTTGAAGCTGGATCAAGTCCTGTGCTTGGCTCATCCATATAAACCACCTTTAATAAACATAAACCAAATGTATCTATTAAAGCTTGAAAACTTTAGCTCTTTAAATCACATGCAAATAAGGGCTTACTAATAAGTCTATCAGGAATGATGCATGTGCAAGAGACAATGGTGTACCTTAGGACTCCCGATGAGTGCAATAGCTACGCTTAGCCGCCTTTTCATGCCTCCACTATATTTCCCAGCAGGTTTATCAGCAACTCCATTACGAAATAGGTTCACACTCTTAAGAGACTCTTCTACAGCCTAATAACCATGAAATGATGTTTTGATAACTTTTGGAGTAATATATAGAGGAGAAGTAAGATAGATCACATACTTGGTTGAGATCACAGCCTTTGAGATTCTTTAGTCTCCCGTAAAAGAGTAGATGTTCCTTTCCTGTGAGTGTTTCCCAGAGCAAGCTGGTGTACAAATAGATAAATAAGAGAATGATGAAGAATTAGATGCATGGACCATAGACCATAGTAAAATGTTTTCAAGATTATAATTAATTACTCGTGCTGTGGGCAAACACCCATGATGTTATATACACTATCCATATCTTTGTATATATCCAAACCATGAACAAAAGCTGACCCAGATGTTGGTTTCACAAGCCCAGTCATCTGACAAGAATAATACAACTTTGTTAGAAACATCTCACATGGGAAATGAGATGAGACCTTAAATGATATATTAGTGATATGGACTAATCCACTTATTTCTAGTCACATTTGAGTTGGAAAGTCCAATTAAAAGCATAAAAGATTTTTAGTCAATTTGGTTACTGTCTAACCATATTGATGAAGGAGGTTTTTCCGGCACCATTGGGCCCTAACATGCCAAAGCATTCTCCTGAAGACACAGCAAGAAATAACCCTCGAACTGCCATTTTTTGTGGGTTTCCATCCCTACATGGATACACCTTCTTCAAGTTGTCGCATACAATCGCATGCCTTGTGCTCGGGTCAAGCATCAACTGCTCAACTTTTACTCTCTGATTTGAAAAGATTCTATTAAGCAAAACAGCTACATAAACGCAAAGAAATATGTAATAATATATTGTGAAACCGTGCAATACCTCCTGAGCAACATCTAGGTTCTCCATTTCTATGGAAACAGAGGAGTCCTGTCTCTGCAAGCTATGCCTTTGTGGAGAAGGATTTTTCTTGAAAGGTTTTTTCAAGAATATAATAGGGTCTCTGGCGAAAGCCGAAACTCGCTCCATATAGTATGTTGCAATGAGTGCAAGAAACCACTCAACAATAATGATGTAGTAAACTTCATCCATTGCAGTATCATTGAAATATTTCCACTTCATTCCACTACTCCCATTCAAGTTTCTCTTAAAAGCAAACTGAGAGAACTCATACAACCCACGATATAAAGAAAAGCCCGGGTACAACTCCATGACAAAAATCCAAACTCCTGGGAAAAAGTAAAGACTTTATTAGCATTGTGGTTAGATTTGGAGAACATGTCTTTTTCAACTTGTTATTGATGGCTTACTGGGAAACGATAAACCTTCCAACAGAAACTGGAAGAGGAACGCGCCCAAGAGCCCAGATCCAAACACATATATGTAAGCAGCAACTACAATTTGGGCATAAAACAGAAAGTGTTGCTTTTAAGTAACACCATCATCTTCCGGACCAAAATTGAATACGCGACTTTAAGTTAATCATTACCTGATGCTGTTTCAACCTTTGAAAATGCTGAGGAAACTAAAAAAGCAATGGAGATTTGTAGATTTATGCATATAAAATAGAAAACGAACAGGCTACTATAATCATTAAACAGGAAGAACTTCAGTCCTGCAAGGAATTATATAGCTTAGAAACGCGTTGAACATAAGATCAAATAAGATATGGCAAGGATACAGTACCTATTGCTGACCCAAATATCATCAAGCTTATAATGTATAGTGTGGATATGGTAAGAAAATATGCGTAAGAAATCATCCAATAAGGACCATCTCCTAGCCCATGCATTGTCATTATAATTCTTAGACGCTGCTGCTTCTCATACACCAATGAGTTTAACATCACCTGCATATAAAATGCATCTAAAAATTGAAATCTCTTAATAGGATTTTGATTATAAAGATAAACTGTTTCCAAATATACTTGTTAAGAGCCTGAAGCAGTCTATTGAAAACAAACAACAATTTTTTTTTTTTTTTTTTTGAATACCAGGAGGTTTTGGGCCAAAACTCGTAATCCCTCCAAACCCGAAACGGCGAAACCACAGTATGTAATTTAGTTTCGTCCCAAGCGTCAACAAATAACAAACTTACAAACAACAAACTTACAGGGAACAAAAGAAGAATAACCCATGTGAAGAAAAGGGGGCCAATTAAAGACGCTATCTCCAAGCGAAGTCTAGTTTCTCTTTTAGGCATTTCTTTCACAAAATCAAATAACATCTTTGTCCCTGAGCCTTGCAAAAACTGAAGATAAGCATTCGAAACCTGCAATTTATTCAAGAGTCTAAGAATGGGTTTGATTAAGAGACCAATCCTAGCTAGGTATCAAATAAATGAGAATATCTTGAATGGCTTAGTTTCTTACCAAATGTACTGAGCGCGGAACTCGGACATACTTTACACGCCTATCTCCTAAATCTCCCTTGTATGTAGAGTTGTACCAGATGGTCACATTGAAGTTGTTCTTATCGGTGTCCAAGAGATCATATGCTACAAATACCACAAAATAAAAATAAAGAAAAGGAGTCAGAAGTCGCATTATAAACACATGAGACAGAAGTTATCGGCAAATGATCATTGATAAGAGAAGTGGAGTAACCTGCAGCGACCTCGTTGATGATCTCCTCGTGCCGATAACCCTTGAAGATCTCATTGTTGATCTCTATGGAGTTGTTTCGCCAGAGATTCAATCCTTGAACGCATCTCACCTCTGCTTTGACACATTAACCATTAAGTTAATCCAGCTGCAAGAATGTTTTCTGAGAAGCTAGGTTTGAGTGAGACCCAAGAAATATTCTTTTTAACAAATTAACTTGGAACATATGTTCTTTTTAGCATGGAAAGCAGTCACATTACATTTAAACTTACACACAAGAACTGGTCAAGTAAAATTTGCATATCCTATGTTTACAATGTAGAATACTTGATGTTTGTCATGCGCCATACAAAAGATCAAATCATATATTATATTTTTTTTTTATCAAATCAAATTATACAATGTTTTAAATCATAACACATAAAAAAAAGATATAAAATCGATATAGCTAAATACTAAATTTGTTAGGATTTTTTTTTTTTTTTTTTTTCTGACATCCTCAAATTTGTTATGAGTAAAAACTTATATCAAGATGTAAAATTAATGAAGTTAAAGGCTAAACTTATTGTAACAATACTGGTCGATCGAGTTGGTTTTATTTCACCTATTTCGAATACAATTGATATTTTCAAAAATTATATAATCTTCTGTGAATATTGTAATTAAGTAGTCTATTACGTCTAAAAATTCTAGAATCACAAGTAGAATTTTGTGAACTTAATACCTTTATGAAACTCGAGTGGTGATTGCCGGAAAGAGAATGAGACTGTTGTATTGGCTGGAGTGCACCGAGATTGGACGTTGAAGATGGGAAGATCTGAATGAATCCCTGGATCAAGATAATTTGTGTAGTCTGCCTCTGATGTTGTACCCTGAATACATATATATTTATTCATGATCGTAAGCCTGAGAGATAAAGACGTAAATGATAATGGAAATTTTTAAACAATTAATCAGAACTCGAGCAGAGAAGAACTTGCCAAGACATCATAGGCGAGATTACGCATGAAAAGATCAGAGGAGTTCTGCGTGAAAGAAGTACCGAGCAGATTCCGAGACAAAGCTGAAAGGTGAAAATAGTTACAGGCCAAGAATAGTTGAAGTACCGAGGTGAACAATAATATTGTAAGAAACTTCCTAGAAAAGAAAGAAACACTGTAGAATATCGATCAAATTTTAGGAGGCATACTTGCTCCAAGGGAAGGGTTATTCCCAGTAACAAGAATAGTTACAGGACAAGATCCGGTTTGTCTGCATGAGCCTCGAGCACGATAAACTGAACGAGTTTCAGGACGCGGAATTTGTAACAAGGGGAGCAATGGTGTAGGGTTGGGGAAGGCACAAAAGAAGGCTTGAATTTGAGATGAATATTGTAAACCGCAACTCTTTCTTTCGCATTTACCATCTCCACTTGTGACAATGCATTGACAACCACATCGATTATCAGCAGAGTTATTAACTTGTGTATCGAAGAGAGCTTGAATACCCGCTAGAAGTACGCAGAGATGAAAAGGGATCACGATGAGCCGAACGTTGCTCCATATGTTCCGTTTCTACACCAATGAATATTTTGTATCAAAAATGTAATTACAGTATTCTGCTATTAACATTTTTATCAATTCTAGATACCACATGTATTGTTTTGCCAAACCTGATAGGTTAAGTTTTTTCTGAACAAGGCATTGGCCTGCGTCAAGAAACCCGCGGGAACATGATTGGCCATTGTTGAAGCTTCTGTAATCATGAATTTGTTCAATCTTTCCTTTTGTTTTGGGTTTTATTGACATATGACACTTGCGAATTCCTAAATTGATGAGGCCATGTTATGTCTAGCTAGATCATTAACTTGTTACATTTAATTTCAACGAACTAAAATCTTCAAATATTATTCGTGTGGACAAAAATACACCAACCATGTAGTACTACTAAGATATTTAAGTAGTATTACTAAGATATTTAAGGAAAGGAATAAATTATTCAAGTAGTATACCACAACCAATAAATCCTTCAACCTGGAAGTGTGGAGTATGAGTTGCTTATTGCACGTAGAATAATTTACAATGTTAATTATTACAAGATTGCAGGAAAATGTGGATTATATTTATGTGAAAACGTGGTCTCGTAATAGCTACGTAATCACGTATTGTGAATGATGATAACACAATAAATATTTCACGTATCGTAATGATAATACTATAATAAATAGTTCACGTATCTAAAAGATTTAGTTGACTATATTTAGGACCTTTTCGTTAGAATCACGTCAATCTCTAAAGTTAAGTGTCCAACGGTAAACAATGCAGTGAGAAATTGATACTCTATGGTATCTTGCTTAAGGATTACCGAGTTCAACTTAATTGCAAAAACCAAATAAACTACCATATGTTCAAGAATAAATGGTGCAAATTTATTCATATATCCCATGTAACCGAGGTCACTTGACCCCGAATCCTACAACATGGTTTCAACTTTGTTCTGTTTTTGTAGTTGTTCATATGCTTTTTTTTCTGTCCTTTCTACTTGTTCCATGGTCTAGTTATTCAAAGATTTATTTTTGGGTTGGGGGACAAAAATTAAAATCTTTCCATTGCGGTTTTAAGTATTGTTGATTACCGTAGACAACCTATATGGCATGAACACCCGATATTTTACATTTTCCAACATGGTTAGCGACTTAGCGTCGCTAAGTTTCTGCATATCAATCTTGTGCTGCAGCTTGATTATCTTTGAATCCTTCTTTTTTTGCGGCTTTTGATCTTTGGTTTTCTGTATTTTTATTGGTTTGTTGCCATACTCTATTACTCTTTTTCTGGTTTTCCTCTGTTTTGAACTGTACTTATTGGGTTATTTATTATATGATGACAAAAAAAAAAAGATCGCATTTTATGTAAAAACTGCAAATATTATTTTCTGTCTGAAAATTACAAATTTCCGATCCACATCATCTCTTGTATCAATATTATCATTCACATGTCAGCCACAATTAACTTAAATTCTTCTACATAAGAACGTACATGTTATAAGAACGTCAAAAGAATTCACAAACTTGCAGCCGATTTCTTACAGTAACGTACATGAATCATGACCTATGCACGGCCAATTTTATCAAACATAAACAAGGAAATACTGACATTGAACAGACAAAAATGATAATCTTAAGAAGATTTAGGAGAAGCTAAGATATTAGAGGCCTGAGCAATTCTAGCAACTTTAATGAAAACATCTTCAAGAGTTGTGTCCGCAAGTCCCCAAGCAAACACCCTGAAACTGTTCTTCGCCTTCTCCACCGCCTGAAACACTTCTGAGATCCGAACTTCCTCTTTTGGGATCTCAAATTTTTGAGTCCCTGCGATGTGATATATCTTCCTGGCATTTAGAGAAACATCTTGAACCAACTTCTCCACATCTTTTTCATGCTCTGATGATGTTGTTATCGTTAACACATGAAATCCACCATATCTTCCCTTAAGCTCTTTTGGGTTCCCTATGCATTGTAACCGTCCGTCTACAAAAATTCCTAATCGGTCACAGAGGAACTCTGCTTCTTCCATTGAGTGAGTCGTGAGGATTATCGCAGTGTGTTTTTTTGCTTGTTTGATGACTGTCCATAGGTTCATTCTTGAAGCTGGATCAAGTCCTGTACTTGGCTCATCCATATAAACCACCTTTTTAAAAGATAAACCAAATGGAAAAAATGTATTTGTTAAAACTTGAAAAACAATAGCTCCCTAATTCACATTCAAATAAGAGCTTATCTATATTAGACAATGGTGTACCTTAGGACTCCCTATTAGTGAAATCGCTACGCTTAGCCGTCTTTTCATTCCTCCGCTGTATTTCCCAGCAGGTAAATCAGCAACTCCTCCGTAAAATAGGTTCACACTCTTAAGAGACTCTTCTACAGCCTAATAACCATGAATTGGCCTCAGGTTGATACTCTTGGCGTAATATAAGAGAGAAGTAAGATTGATTGCATACTTGGTTGAGATTAAAGCCTTTGAGATTCTTAAGTCTTCCGTAAAACAACAGATGTTCCCTTCCTGTCAACGTTTCCCAAAGCAAACTGGTATACAATAGACGATATTAGATACAATGACCATGATAAAATGTTTTCAAGAATACAATTATTAATTACTCGTGCTGCGGGCAAACACCCATGTTGGTGTATACTCTATCCATATCCTTGCATATATCCAAACCTTGCACAAATGCTGCTCCAGATGTTGGTTTCACAAGCCCAATCATCTGACCGGAAAAATATAATACAACTTTATTATTCAATTAGAAGCTAACCACAACAGTTTTTTTTTAACTACTGTACATTTGGGTACTGAGTACTGACCATATTGATGAAGGAGGTCTTGCCAGCACCATTGGGCCCTAACATGCCGAAGCATTCTCCTGAAGGCACTGCAAGAGATAATCCTCGAACTGCCGCTTTTTGCGGATTCCCATCCCTACCGGGATACACCTTCTTCAAGTTGTCACATACAACCGCATGACTTGTGCTCGACTCAAGCATTAACTGCCTAACTTTTTCTCTCTGATTTGAACAAATTCTTTTCAACAAAATAAGCTATATAAATGGAAATATGTAATACATTGTGAAACCATTTGCAATACCTCCTTAGCAACGTCTAGTCTCTGCAAGCTTTGCTTTTGTACAGAAGGAGATTTCTTGAAAGGTTTTCTCACGGATGAAGAAACTTGGTCCATATAGTATGCTGCAATGAGTGCTAGTAACCACTCAAAGATAATGATGGAGAAAACTTCATCCATTGCACCATTACTGAAATCTTTCCACTTCATCCCATCCCTCCCATTCAAGTTTCTCTGAAAAGCAAACTGCGAGAACTCATACAACCCGCGGTATAAAGAGAAGCCTGGATACAACTCCATTACAAAAATCCAGTTTCCTGAGAAAAGTCAAGATTATATATGTATTAAAATTGTGGTCAGTTTCATGAGTTCTTCAAGTTGTTCTTGATAGCTTACTGGGAAAAGACAATTCTTCTATCATAAACTGGAAGAGGAACGTGCCCAAGAGCCCAGTTCCAAACACGTATACGTAAGCAGCAACTACAATTTGGGCATCAATTAAAACAGAAAGTGTTTCTCTTTAGACTTTTAGTTTTAGTACATGTTAAGCAAATTTGAAAAAGTGTGAGTTTAGTTAGTACCTGATGCTGTCTTAACGTTTGAAAATGCTGAGGAAAGTAGAAAGGCAATGGAGATTTGCAGATTTATGTAGAGAAAATAGAAAAGGAACTGGATGCTGTAATCATTAAACCGGAAGAACTTCAGTCCTGCAAGAAACAATACCTCTCTAAACATGCATGATCTATATATATAATTAAGATGATATATTAATATAAGTTATGGCAGTGACACAGTACCTATCACTGACCCAAACACCATCAAACTTATAATGTATAGTGTAGATATGGCGAGAAAATATGCATAGGAAATCATCCAATATGGACCATCTCCTAGCCCATGCATTTTCATTATAATTCTTAGATTTTGCTGCTTCTCATACACCAATGAGGTTAAGATGACCTGCATAGAAAATACATCTAAATATTTAAATCCCTTGGTAGGATTTTGAACATAAAGATAAACTGCTTCCAAGATATAATTGTTAAAAGCCTGAATCATTCTATTGAAAACAAACAACAAACTTACAGGGAACAAAAGAAGAATAACCCATGTGAAGAAAATGGGGCCAATGAGAGACGCCATGTCCATGCGAAGCCTAGTTTCTTGTTTAGGCATTTCTTTAACAAAATCAAATAACATTTTTGTCCCTGAGCCTAACAAAAACTGAAGATAAGCATTTGAAACCTGCAATTGTTTTTTTTTTTTGAGAGGTTAAGAATGGGTTTGATCAAAAGACCAATCGTAAGTATATATATAAAAAAAGTTTAATAGAGTGAGTCATATGGCATGTATATACTGGTTTTGGTCATTACACTATTGTGATGTAGAATCCTAATGCAACACTTAGTTACTTACCATATTGACTGAGCGAGGAACTCGGACATACTTTATTCGCCTATCTTGTAAATCTCCCCTGTATGTAGAGTAATACCATATGGTCACATTGAACTTGTCCCTATCGGTGTCCAAGAGATCATATGCTAATAAAATCACCAAATAAAAAACAGAGAAAGTGAGAGTCAGAAATTACATATGTATAGAAAAATGCTAAGAGAGAAGTGGAATAACCTGCAGCGACCTCATTGATGACCTCCTCGTGATTTCCTACGCGAACGCGGTAGCCCTTGAAGATCTCATCGTTTACCTTCATTGAGTTATTTCGCCAGAGATTCAATCCTTGAACGCACCTTACCTCTGCTTTCACACACATTACCATTAAGTTAGTCAGCTGCCAATATCTTTACTCAATAATTTCCAAGAACACGTAAAAGGAATTAATATCGTGAACTTAATACCTTTATGAAACTCGAGAGGTGATTGTCGGAATGAGAATGATGAAAGTGTAGTGTTTGGAGTGCATTGAGGTTGGAGGTTGAAGATGGGGAGGTCTGAGTAAATCCCTGGATCAAGATAGTTGGTGTAGTCTGTCTCTGATGTTGTTCCCTGAATATATATATACATGATAAGTCCTAAGAGATATATAGAGAGACTTGATGGTAATGGAAATAACCATAATTTGAGCAGAGAAATACTTGCCAAGACATTATAGGCAAGATTACGCAAGAATAGGTCCGAGGAGTTCACTGTGAAAGAAGTACTGAGCAGATTCGGGGATAAAGCTAAAAAGTGAAGATTAAGTGAATTAGGATCCACATCAAATGTTAGAAGGATCCCAAAATAATCTACACAGACAATCTATTTAGTTTTGAGTTGGTTGCTGCTATATTCCTACCTATACTAGTTACTTTCTCAGTTTTCTAACACAAACTTTTCGACTTTTTATAAAACAACACAAACTAAATTTTTCTTTCAAAAACCTACATGCATATATATATGTACTTTATTTTTTGATGTAGAATTCTATACCTTCAATTGACTTAGATAATTACGATCAGTAAACTTGATTAAACCGCTAAATCGCGATTGCTTTTTCATATTTGGCTTGATCCAGATTTAACCCGCGACCCGGAAAATATATGGATCAAGCCAAACGTGAAAAAATAATCGTGATTACTTTTTTCGGGTATAAAACTTAATAAAACCGTAAAAAGAGAAGTAACCGAGAGGCATACTTGCTCCAAGGGAAGGGTTATTCCCAGTAACAAGTATGGTTACAGGACAAGATCCTGATCTTCTGCACGAGTCATGAGGACGATCAACAGAACGAGTTTCATCAGGAAGTGGAATATGCAACAACGGGAGCAATGGTGGAGGGTTGGGGAAGGGACAAAAGACGGCTTGGTTTTGAGATGAATATTCAAAACCGCAACTCTCTTTTCCGCAATTTCCATCTCCATTTGTGACAACGCATTGACAACCACATTGATTATCAGCAGAGTTATTAACAAGTGAATCAAACACAGCTTGAATGCCAACTAGAAGTACGCAGAGGTAGAAAGGGATCACGATGAGCCGAACGTTGCTCCATATGTTCCGTTTCTACACCAAAAAATATTTCGTATTAATATATAATCACATTCTTGCTTAAGATTTTGTATCAAGATATATATAGATAACACATGGTATTGTTTGGCCAAACCTGGTAGGTTAAGTTTTTTCTGAACAAGGCATTGGCCCGCGTCAAGAAACCCGTGGGAACATGATTCGCCGCCATTGATAAAGCTTATATGTACTTTGATTTTGATTTATATTTGCTTTGGTTTTGGGTTTATTGACATTGAGTCCTGATAAAATCACAATAAGATCCTTATGGCACGCTTTTATTTCCACTGACGAATTTTTTAGTTGTTTAGGCCATTAATTAATTATATATGTTACGTATAGTTTAAACGAACGAAGAACTTTAATTATTTGTGTTACCAAAAGAAGTAGTTGCCAAGGAGAACGAGTTGTACTCCCACGATTAATAAAGTTCTTCAACGTGTAACAGTGTAGGACGAGTTGTTTTGTAATGTTTAACTATTACTATAAGAAGGAGAGTCTCTCAAATGAAAGACCCATAAAATATGTAAATAACACTTGTTTTGGGGTGATTCGTTCAATTTCTTTTTATAAAATTAAAAATTTACTCCCTCTGTTCTTTTTTATAGGATTTTCTAGTTTTTCAGATATAAAAAACAAACATATTAAAATACATTATTTTTTGCGATTTATAATTTCCAACAACTCTAATCTAGTAATATTTAGTTATTTTTCTTGAATTATATAATTTATCATTAACAATTTTACATAGAAAAGTGAGAAAATCCATCTTTTTTAAACCAAATATTTTCAACAAAAATCTTATAAAAAAAACAGAGAGAGTATTATATAATTAAATTATATTATTATCATATTTATAAGAGAGTAAAGGAGATCTCCCTGATGAAAATGCTCTAAATGTCCAAAATTAAACAATGCTGTGAGAAATACTCTTATCCTGCATGTCTTGCTTAAAGATGATGTCTCGTCTTAATTCTCCTAGTTGAAAAATACTCCTACTCAACTGTTTTACACCATGATCATTTATTGAAAACAATACTTAAGTGTTCATTTTATGACAGCAAAATCCTGTTTTGGAGCTAAAACTGTCGAATTCAATTCTGTCTCCTACGAATATCCACATCATCTCTTTTCTCATTATATATTCACATGTCAGCCAAAATTTATATAGCAACAGTTTACCTAAATTTTTTGTTTTACATAAATCATCCACAAACAAACAATTCGTAGTTAAGAGCCTCAGATGTATACACAAGCTTGCAGTTTCTTCCAATAATGTACATGAATCAAACCCAGTAATCTGAACCTCCGCATGGCCAATTTTGTCAAACATGAACAAGCAAATATTGACGTTGAACAGGCAAAAAAATGATGATCTTAAGAAGATTCAAGAGAAGGCATTAAAGGCCTGAGCAGTTTTAGCAACTTTAATGAAAACATCTTCAAGAGTTGTGTCCACAAGTCCCCAAGCGAACACCGTGAAATTGTCTTTCGCCTTCTCCACTACCTGAAACACTTCCGAGATTCGAACTTCCTCTTTTGGGATCTCAAATTTCTGTGTCCCTGCAATGTGATATATCTTCTTGGTGTTTGGAGAAACATCTTGAACCAATATCTCCACATCTTTCTCATGTTCTGATGATGTTGTCATTGTTAACACATAAGATCCACCATACCTTCCCTTTAGCTCTTTTGGGTTCCCTATGCATTGTAGCCTTCCATCTACAAAAATCCCCAGTCGGTCACAAAGGAACTCTGCTTCCTCCATTGAATGAGTAGTGAGGATTATTGCAGTGTGTTTTTTTGCGCGCTTGATGGCTGTCCATAGGCTCCTTCTTGAAGCTGGATCAAGTCCTGTGCTTGGCTCATCCATATAAACCACCTTTTTGAAAATTAAACCAAAATGGATTTGTTAAAGCTCTCTAAATCACATGAAATAAGTATTTCAGTAGATAATTAAGAGACAATGGTGTACCTTAGGACTCCCAATAAGTGAAATGGCTACGCTTAGCCGTCTTTTCATGCCTCCACTATATTTCCCGGCAGGTTTATCAGCAACTCCTCCACGAAATAGATTCACGCTCTTAAGAGACTCTTCTACAGCCTAATAACAAAATAAACGTTTTGATACTTTTGGAGAAATATAAGGCACAAGTAAGATTAATAACATACTTGGTTGAGATCAGAGCCTTTGAGATTCTTAAGTCTCCCATAAAAGAGCAGATGTTCCCTTCCTGTCAGCGTTTCCCAGAGTAAGCTGGTACATGATAGAGAACAAGAGAATGATGAAATTAGATATATTGGGAATAAGCTAAAATGTTTTCAAGAATAGAATCACTTACTCATGTTGTGGGCAAACACCCATGCTGGTGTATACTCTGTCCATATCCTTGCGTATGTCCAAACCTTGAACAAGAGCTGCTCCAGATGTTGGTTTCACAAGTCCAGTCATCTGTCCAGAAAAATGTTAGAATATTCCACATCCGAAATAGAGATGATTTTAACACTTAATGTGTAAATATAATTATACTATCTTCATTCATTACCAATTGGTTTTGAATTGGAAGCCTATAAATTTTAAATATTATAATTTCTCATGGAAAATACAATTTAACTTTTATTATTTAGGAGAGTTTTTCAATCAGAAGCTAAGCACAAAAGATTTTCTATCCATTTGTGTACTGACCATATTAATGAAGGATGTCTTCCCTGCACCATTGGGCCCTAACATACCGAAGCATTCTCCTGAAGGCACAGCAAGAGATAACCCTTGAACGGCCATTTTAGGCGGGTTCCCATCCCTACCTGGATACACTTTGTTCAGGTTGTCACACACAATCGCATGGCTTGTGCTCGGCTCAAACATCAACTGCTCAACTTTTTCTCTCTGAGTAGAACATATATCTTTTCATCAAAACAGCTAGAAAAAACGCAAAGAACATGTAACATATTATGAATAATTCCATGTTATACCTCTTGAGCAACATCTAGTTTCTCCAACTCTATGGACACAGCAGATTCCTGTCTCCTAAAGCTATGCCTTTGTGAAGGAGATTTCTTGAAAGGGTTTTTCAAGAATGAAAAAGGGTCTTTCGCGGATGAAGAAACTCGGTCCAAATAGTATGCTGCAATGAGTGCGAGCAACCATTCAACGATAATGATGTAGAAAACTTCATCCATTGCACTATCACTAAAATATTTCCACTTCATTCCATCGCTCCCATTCAAGTTTCTGTTAATAGCATACTGAGAGAACTCATACAACCCACGGAATAAAGAGAAGCCTGGATACAACTCCATGACAAAAATCCAGCCTCCTGGGAAAAAGTAAAAGACTATATCAGCATTGTAGTCAATTCTTGAAAATATGGCTTCTTTCAAATTGTTTCTTGATAACTTACTGGTAAAGGATAAACCTTCCAACATAAACTGGAAGAGGAACCCGCCCAAGAGCCCAGATCCAAACACGTATAGGTAAGCAACAACTACAATTTCGCCATAAAACAACAAAAAAAAATCATTTATTTTTTAACACCATGTTCTTGAGCACATATAGAAAACGTGTGAGTTTAGTTAGTACCTGATGCTGTCCTAACCGTTGAAAATGCTGAGGAAAGTAGAAAAGCAATGGAGATTTGCAGATTTATGCAGAGAAAATAGAAAACGAATTGGATGCTGTAGTCATTAAACCGGAAGAACTTCAGTCCTGCAAGGAACTATAGCTCTGAAACAGGTCGAACGGAAATATTAACATAAGGTATGTCAACGATACACAGGATACAGTACCTATTGCTGAACCAAATATCATCAAGCATATAATGTATAACGTTGATATGGCGAGAAAATAGGCGTAGGAAATCATCCAATATGGACCATCTCCTAGGCCATGCATTTTCATTATTATTCTTAGATTTTGCTGCTTCTCATATACCAATGAGTTTAATATCACCTGCATAGAAAATGTATGTAACTATTGATATATCCAATGATAGGATTTTGATATAAAAGCAAATTGCACTCAAGACTAAAGCTGACTATTGAAAACACAAACTTACAGGGAATAGAAGAACAATAACCCATGTTAAGAAAATGGGGCCAATGACAGATGCTATGTCAACGCGAAGCATACTTTCTTGTTTAGGCATTTCTTTCACGAAATCGAATAACATCTTTGTCCCAGGACCTCGCAAAAACTGAAGATAAGCATTCGAAACCTGCATTTTTGTTGCAGAGTCTAAGAATAGGTTTTTCATTTTTGTCCTAGGTGCAAAAAAAACAAACTGAGGCACTTAGTTTCTTACCAAATTGACTGAGCGAGGAACTCGGACATACTTTACGCGCCTAGCTTGTAATCGGAATTCTCCTTTGTATGTTGAGTTATACCAGATGGTCACATTGAACTTGTTCCTATCTGTGTCCAAGAGATCGTATGCTAATAAAAGCAGAGAAAGAGTCAGAAGTTGCATATGTAAAACACAGTGACGATATATAAGAGAAGTAGAATAAACCTGCAGCGACCTCATTGATCATCTTCTCATGATTTCCTTGACGATAGCCCTTGAAGATCTCATCATTGATCTCTATGGAGTTATTTCGCCAGAGATTCAATCCTTGAACGCATCTCACCTCTGTTTTCACACATTAACCACTTATCATAAGCTAGCTTTGAGTGAGGACCAAGAAATATAGAATGCAGTGAGAGACATTTAAACTTAACACATAATATTTTGTCAAGTAAATCTACAATATCTTATGCTCACTATATATATTAGATCCACTAGACTTTTTAGTAACTAATGTTGTAAACAATTTACAAACAAAATTGTTACTTTCCAAAATGCATGTTCCTAGATTTGTTACGGTGACAACATGTAAACATAAATTTTGTCAACCTAATACCTTTAAGAAACATGAGAGGTGATTGTTGAAATGTGAATGACAAGTTGGTGGTTGGAGTGCACCGAGGTTGGATTTGGAAAATGGGAAGATCTGAGTGTATCCCTGGATCAAGATAATTGGTGTAGTCTGCTTCTGATGTTGTACCCTGTATATATATATTCATGGTAATCCTGATAGATAGAGACTTAACGAAAACAACCAAAATTCAAGAAGAGAAGAACTTGCCAAGACATTGTAGGCGAGATTACGCAAGAAAATGTCAGAGGAGTTCACTGAAAAAGAAGTCCTGAGTAGATTCTGAGATAAAGCTAAAAATAATGTGAAGATTAGTTAGAGAGAGGAAACAGTTATCAATTGGTTTAGAGTTGAAAGTCCATAAAAGTTAACAGATGAAAAATAAAGTGATTAAAAGGCATACTTGCTCCAAGGGAATGGTTATTCCCAGTAACAAGTATAGTAACAGGACAAGATCCTGTTCGCCTGCACGAGCCATGAGCACGATCAACTGAACGAGTTTCAGGACGCGGGATTTGTAGCAACGGAAGCAATGGTGGAGGGTTAGGGAAGGCACAAAAGGAGGCTTGTTTTAGAGATGAATATTGTAAACCGCAACTCTTTCTTTCGCATTCGCCATCTCCATTTTTCTCGACGCAACGACAACCACATCGATTATCAGCAGAGTTATTAACCTGTGTATCGAACAGGACTTGAATGCCAACTAGAAGTACGCAGAGGTAGAAAGGGATCACGATAAGCCGAACGTTACTCCATATGTTCCGTTTCTACACCAATTGATATATTTACATTAATGGATTTTGTATCAAGTAAATAACACATGTACTGCTTGGCCAAACCTGATATGTTAAGTTTTTTCTAAACAAGGCGTTGGCCCGGGTCAAGAAACTGGCGGGAACATGATTCGCCATTGATGAAGCTTCAATCTTGCTTGTGTCTCTTTGTTTTTTTGTTTCTCTGTTTTGGATTTAGTGACATTTAAGTCCTGATAAAAATTTACAGCTAGTAAGAACCACATGTGCACGCTTTCCTTCCCACTTACGAATTTTGAAGTGATTGACGCCATTTTTTATAAAAAAAACAAAAGAAAGTGGTTGAGCCATTAATTATGTCTGTTACTCATAATTTCATCGAACGAAGAACTTCATTTTTATACTTACCTTTATTTAATCTTATGGTAATCCGCACGAATCCGACTAATCCCAAAGATATGCAAGTATGAAAGACATTACGTATCTTCCGTTACCATATATACTATAGACCACGACTTTCTAGGCAGCTTCAATTACGTATTTTGTGTTGACAAATATAAAAAAAAACCTTAAATTAGTTGCAAGTCTTTTTTTTGTACTTTTTTGGTTATTTATTTGCAAATTGCCAAGGAAAGGGAGTGATTCCGACGACCAATAAATTCTTCAATAACTATCACACGAATCTAAAAGATATTGTGGGACAAGTTAGTTGACTATAGGGACTTTTCGTTAGAGAGACGTCGATCTCTATAACACGTTAAGTGTCTAAACTTAAACAATGCTGTGAGAAATACTCAAATTGTAGCTTGCTTAAAGATCCTGTAAATTAGTAATAGCTTTCCATTAAACTAATACTTAGCTGTTAATGTTATAGTATGGCATCGTGACCATTTACCTAAAACAAATTTTCACTCGTAATGACATTATGACCATTTACCTAAAACCCACTGTGGCTAGCTCCCTTTGTTATGCAAGCAAACACACCAAATATTTATGCATTCGGATGTTACGTTTGTATACAAAACCGTTTGCATCAAGATAATCTGGTTATAATGTAAGATTTAATATAATTTTGGATGTATATTTTTTGTATCTTAACTTAACAAAAGACCAAAATATAATCTTAAGAAGATTCAAGAGAAGACATTAAAGGCCTGAGAAGTTTTAGCAACCTTAATGAAAACATCTTCAAGAGTTGTGTCCGCAAGTCCCCAAGCAATCACCTTGAAATTGCTTTTCGCCTTCTCTACCGCTTGAAACACTTCCGAGATCCGAACTTCTTCTTTTGGGATTTCAAATTTTTGTGTCCCTGCTATGTGATAGATCTTCTTGGCGTTTGGGGAAACATCTTGAACCAAAATCTCCACATCTTTCTCATGTTCTGATGATGTTGTCATTGTCAACACATAAGATCCACCATACCTTCCCTTCAGCTCTTTTGGGTTCCCTATGCATTGTAACCTTCCATCAACAAAAATCCCTAGTCGATCGCAGAGATACTCTGCTTCTTCCATTGAGTGAGTCGTGAGGATTATCGCAGTGTGTTTTTTTGCGCGTTTGATGACTGTCCATAGGTTCATTCTTGAAGCTGGATCAAGTCCTGTGCTTGGCTCATCCATATAAACCACCTTTTAAGAGAATAACCATATGGAGAAATGAATTTGTTAAACTTAAAACTTGTAAACTCCAACCTCTCGAGGTGGTTAACAAGTCAAAATGAGTAAGCCCAATGCATACCTTAGGACTCTCAATGAGAGCAATAGCTACGCTTAGCCGCCTTTTCATTCCTCCGCTGTATTTTCCAGCAGGTTTATCAGCAACTCCTCCGTGAAACAGGTTCACACTCTTAAGAGACTCTTCTACAGCCTAATAACAAAATAAACGCTTTGACTTTTGATACGTTTGGAGTAATATAGGAGACACGTACGATTGAAAAATACTTGGTTGAGAACAGAGCCTTTGAGATTCTTAAGTCTTCCGTAAAAGAGCAGATGTTCCCTTCCTGTCAGCGTTTCCCAGAGTAAGCTGGTACATAATAGAGAACAAGAGAGTGATGAAATTAGATAAAGTGGAATAAACTAAAATGTTTTCAAGAATAGAATCACTTACTCATGTTGTGGGCAAACACCCATGCTGGTGTATACTCTGTCCATATCTTTGCGTATGTCCAAACCTTGAACAAGAGCTGCTCCAGATGTTGGTTTCACAAGCCCAGTCATCTGACCAAAAACATAGAATACAACTTTATTATTTATGAGAGTTTTTCATTCAGAATTAGCAAAGCCTAATTGAAAGAAGAAAATATTAATTTTCTTTCCAATGGTGTACGGACCATATTGATGAATGAGGTCTTGCCAGCACCATTGGGCCCTAGCATGCCAAAGCATTCTCCTGAAGGCACTGCAAGAGATAACCCTCGAACTGCCTTTTTAGGCGGGTTACCATCTCTTCCAGGATACACTTTCTTTAGATTGTCACATACAATAGCATGGCTTGTGCTACACTCAAGCATCAATTTCTCAACCTTTTCANGATTCCCCTCTCTTCCCCTGAAAAAAAAAAAAAAAAAAAAAAAAAAAAAAAAACTATATCAAAACAGCTAGAAAACCGCCAAGAACATGATATGGGTTATGAAAACTCTTTTGCAATACCTCCTGAATGACATCTAGTTTCTCCATTTCTATAGAAACTGCATAGACCTGTTTTTTCAAGCTAGGGTTTTGTGGAGAAGGAGATTTCTGGCAAGGGATTAGGTTTTTGTAGAAAAACGAAAAGTCATCTTTTCCGGATGAAGATATCTTATCAATATAGTATGCTGCAATGAGTGCAACAAACCACTCAACGATAATGATATAGAAAACTTCATCCATTGCACTATCACTGAAATCTTTCCACTTCATCCCATTGGTCCCATTCAAGTTTCCCTGATGAGCATACTGAGAGAACTCATACAACCCGCGGTATAAAGAGAAGCCCGGATACAATTCCATGAAAAAAATCCAGCTTCCTGGGAAAAATAACTGATATATTAGCATTGTAGGCAGTTGTGAGAATGAACAAGTCAACAAATAAAGGCAGTAGCTTACTTGGAAGCGACGAACCTTCCAACATAAACCGGAAGAGGAACCCGCCCAAGAGCCCAGATCCAAACACGTATAGGTAAGCAGCAACTACAATGGGGCCATAAAACAGAAGGTGTTTCTTTTAATTAACACCATCATGTTCTTGAGCACATTTAGTTAACGTGTGACTTTAGTTGGTTACCTGATGCTGTCTCAACCTTTGAAAATGCTGAGGAAACTAAAAATGCAATGGAGATTTGCAGATTTATGTAGAGAAAATAGAAAATGAATTGGAAGCTGAAGTCATTAAGCCAAAAAAACTTCAGTCCTGCAAGGAACTATAGCTGCTATAACAACCCCAGAGAAGAAATCTTGTTCTATGTATATAAGAAAATAATAACATAAGATATGAGAATGATTCAGTACCTATTACTGTTCCAAATATCATCAAGCATATTATATAAAATGTGGACAGGGCGAGAAAATATGCGTAGGAAATAATCCAATATGGACCATCTCCTAGACCGTGCATTTTCATTATTATTCTTAGACGCTGCTGCTTCTCATACACCAATGAGGTCAAGATTACCTGCATAAATATCAAGGCCTGTAATTAGGAATCCTGCATCTTATTCTTGATAGGCTTTTGAGAAAGCAATTTGGCTTTCAAGATTTACAGATGATAATCATATATTGGGATGACAAATATAGTCGAATGAGTATTATGAGAGCCTAAAACAGTCTACTGTAAACAAACTTACAGGTAGCAGAAGAAGATTGACCCATGTGTAGAATATTGGACCAACTAGAGATGCGATGTCTAGATAAAGTTTAGTTTCTTGTTTAGGCATTTCTTTGACAAACTCAAACAAAATCTTTGTCCCAGGGCCTTGCAAATACTGAAGATAAGCATTTGACACCTGCAGCTTTGCAGAGTTTTAGAATCTCTTCATTGGAAAGTGAATCATGTTTTTTCCTACATTATTGAGCTCCTTACCAAATTGACTAAGCGGGGAACTCGGACTAACTTATAATTCTTATTTCCTCCTTCATCTTTGTACGTTGCGTTATACCATATATTCACATTGAAGTTAGTCCTATCCGTGTCCAAGAGATCGTATGCTAAGGCAACAAAAAACACCAGAGAGAACAAAAACATTCATAAATCACATGTACATACTAAGCACTATAGATTAAAAAAACAGAGAAGTAATTTAAACAACCTGCAACAATCTCTTTTATCATCCCATCTGAATTTCCTTTATAATAACCTTTGAAAAGCTCTTGATTGACCTCTCTGGAGTTGTTTCTCCAAAGATTCAATCCTTGAACACATCTCATCTCTGGTTACAACAAAAAGATTTAAATTAACCCACTACAAGAGTACTTCTTCAGATAATAACTTTTATTAAAGAGAATATATAGAATAAACTTGAAAATATGCCTAAAGGGAATGTGATCAGAAACTTTATACCTTTGGTAAAATTGAGAGGTGATTTTCCAAGTGAGAATGAAAAGTTAGAGTAAGAACACCGAGGTTGAATGTTGTATATGCTAAGATCTGAGACAATCGCTGCATCAAGATAGTTGGTTGCACTTGCTTTATATGTTGTAGCCTGAAAACATGATCCCAAACTTAGATATCAAGATTCACAAACAGAATTTTCATCAAAACAGAGAACTTACCAACACATTATTCGCTAAACTAAACAAGAGGTCAGAGGAGTTCATTGTAAAAGACCTCCTGAGAAGATTTCTAGACAAAACTAGAGGAAACAAAAACATTAGTTCCAATGAAAAAAACATGTAGAATATGCCTGAAGAAAAGAAACATACTTGCTCCAAGAGATTGATTATTCCCAGTGAAAAGTATAGTTACAGGACAAGAATTTTTGTTTCTACATGACTCATCGGTGAAACTGGGATCAATAGCACGAGATTGAAGACGTGGAATTAGGATTAAAGGAGGCCATGGTTGTGGATTTGGTATAGCACAAAACACTCCTTGATCCCTAGTTGAATATTCTATACCACAGATCATTTCGCATTTGCCGTTGTTTCCGATTTTGTCATCAATGCATTTACACCCACATTGATAATCGACAGATTTATTGACTTGTGAATCGACCAGAGCTTGAATACACACAAGAACTATGCAGAGGTAGAAAGGGATCATGATCAGCCTAACATTACTCCATATATTACGTTTCTGCAAAACCCATATAGATGTTGAAATTTGAAAACATACCAAAATGTTCAAAATATTTCAGAATTTCTCGTACGTTCTTCTGATATTTTGGAAAAAATTAGTAATGAAATTTACTATAAAAATGATCCATGGAGTTACAAAGAAACTTGTAGATGCATATTATATGCAATTATGGATTTTGTTTACTATGGGAGACGAAAACACCAAACCTGATTGGCTAAGTTTTTTCTAAGTATGGCATTGGCTCGCGTCAAGAAACTGGCTGGACTAGAATCCGCCATTGATGAAGCTTTGGTAGCTTCCTTTCTTCTTTGTTCCTCTGTTTTAACCAGCGCCAAAAAGTTTTATCGTTAAGGTTGATTATTGTTTGGGTCATTGATTATTAATCTGACTCATGATAGTGGGAAATTGCATTAGATATTTATAATACGAATGAAATTTTTGTAATGTTGTAGATATATATAAAAAAAAAAAATTAGTTTCATCTACATATATTTGATTAATTTTGATAGTTTTTAGTAAAATAAAATACAACTTCATAAAGTGAAATGTATCTTTTGTTATATGGCGAAAAATAAATAAACATTGGAACTTCGATATAAATTCAAATAGAGCTATGAATGAGTGATCCTCACGACCCTTTGGAGTTGCTACTTGCTAACCTGCGGGTTTAAATTATTCTTTGTTAAATTGACTAATAAAATATTAGTACTATTATATCATAGTTATTACGTGTGCGCACCTTTGTTATTAGGACTCGCTATCAAAAAAACTCTACCAAATCCTAGTTAACAAACAAGAAAAATTCTACCAAATCCCTTCCTATGTCTATGTGACGCTTACTTGGACAAGAAGTAATGCATGGTCCAACAAAAATATATTAAAATATAGGATGTAGTTGGGATTTCCTTTACTAATTATTATTATATATACCTAGTTTTGGTTTTAATATCAGCTTGTTGAAGACTCAAAGTGTTCTTTGAATAGATTTTCTTATTCAAATTTTTTTGTTGTCTCTTTCGTCTACAAACAAAAGAAGAAAATTTTCATGTTCTTTAAAAAAAAAGAGCACAGTAGAATTGTATTTTTTAAGCCTACTCTAGGTGAACCTAAATAGCAATAACCTGATCTAAAAAAATTGGAGTTACGAAATATTAATTAGCCGGAACATTGCTTGTGTTACTTGATATTGGGTTTTTTAGGATGTAGAAATTTTGTGTGATGAATGTACAAGAAAACCTTTCGTTGTTCTATCAATTACATACATTGGATTCGGATCCAAAACCTTTTTTTACCAAACCCTTACACTCTATCTTTGAACATGGTATAAGATCATTAGATCAACCTGACAAAAGTTAGTTTTTTTCTTGTTATAATTACAAAAGTTAATTTATTGATTATACGCATTCATGTCGTCAGTTTTATAGAAAAAAATAAATAAACTCCATCAACTATATTTTAAAGGAAAAGATGAAATTGTTTTTTTTTTTTTTTTTTTTGGTGGGTAGATGAAATTGTTTTGTTGACATAGATGAAATTTAACCACAATATACACATACTCTTTTTTGGAGTAAAATGTTAATTGTTTTTTTTTTTTAAATCAAGCAAGTAAACTTTTTAATTTACTTTTAATACACGCAAAACTACACATTAAAAATTAGATTTTCTATTTGACAAAATAAACCGAAAAATTCTTTGACCCTTCAAAGTTCAAATTAAATGATTCAGAAGTTTGAACATGGCTAGCTTGTTGGACTATTCCAAGGATTATTATATCAATCAATGTCACACTTGATTATTTTTCTCGGTGAAAGCTAAAATTTTGAAGTGTTGAATATCAACCATTACTGCATCTATCTAAGATATTTATCTCAATATATAATTTAATTTTAAATATGTTAAAATATAATAATATTTTTTAAAAATATGATAGTTTAATAGGAACAATTGCTTGCAGTCAAAGCCTAAAAGTAATACTTTTCCTGGTAGATGTAATATTAATCACAGGGAATATATATTTTTTTTCAGTTTGATAGTTCATTATTCTTAAGAGTAAGTAATTAGCAAGTATTAATTGCTAATTGCCTTTTTCGAGGTAGTTTCGTAGTAATAGAAATCTGAGTGGCAAACTCGTAATTACCTCACAACTCGAAGGTCATAGATATAAAACTCTTACCCATTCCTTAAATTTCGTCCGCACCAATCAAAAATCGAATCACAGCAGTTACCAAAATTCGAAATCGTCGCAGGCCATGACGTTGCAGAGAGGTTTGCCTCTTCTCTGGCAACAGTACACGGCGCTTTTCTGGAAAAACCTTTTGCTTTCATGGCGGAGCAAACGAGCCACGTTTCTTCAGCTCTTCGCTTCTTTCTTCTTCATCCTCCTCATCTTCTGTATCCAAGAGGCTATGGAGAAGAGCTTTTCGTCCTCCACGGCGCTTAAGACTGTTACGGATCCGACGGCGTTGATTTCGCCGCCGATTCCTCCTTGTGAGGATAAGTTCTTCGTGAATCTTCCTTGTTTCGACTTCGTTTGGAGCGGAAATAGTAGCCGGCGAGCGACGGAGATCGCTAATGCGATTATGAAGAACAATCCGGGAAGACCAATTCCGACTGAGAAGGTAATTTTAATCTTTAATTCGTATCTTCAGGTTTTGATTTTGTCAATTTCTTCGTAAATTTGCGTCGTTAAGCATTCTTCTTCATGAGAAATTAAAGTAGATTTAGATGTTCATGTGATTGAGTCTTAATGATTTTGTTAGAAATTTACGTATTGGATACTATAAGTGGAAGTCAAATATGCAAATTGTAAATATTGTTTTGGTTATGATGTTTATATAGGTTCGATCATTCACGAGTCCCGATGAAGTAGATGCGTGGCTCATGGCGAATCCTTTGTTAGTTCCAGGAGCTTTGCATTTTTTGGAAAGAAATGCTACAGTTATAAGTTATGGTATTCAAACTAATTCAACACCAGAGATGAATCGAGGAAGGTTTGAAGATCCCACGTTTAAGTTCCAGATACCTCTTCAAATTGCTGCTGAGCGTGAAATCGCCAGGTCGTTAATAGGAGGTATGCATTATCTTTTCTGTATCTTGTTGAATCTTTTGTGCTTGTAGCAACAAGTGTTGTTTAGTTTTGACATGGGAACTTGTTTATTATACGTTTTTGCAGATCCAAACTTTAACTGGGTTGTTGGATTTAAGGAGTTTCCGCACCCAACTATCGAAGCTATTGTTGCGTTGGACACTATAGGACCGACTTTCTTCCTTGCTGTCGCGATGTTTGGTTTTGTTCTTCAAATCAGTTCTTTGATTACTGAGAAAGAGCTCAAACTTCGCCAGGTATAACGTTGTTTCTAAATAGGCTGTTACCCCACCGTCTATATGGTTCATTGATTGTGTTTTTGCATCAGGCAATGACGATGATGGGTGTTTTTGACACTGCTTATTGGTTGTCGTGGCTTACATGGGAAGGAATTATTACTGCTATCTCGGCGCTCTTGACAGTTCTCTTTGGCATGATGTTCCAGTTCGACTTTTTCTTGAAGAACAGTTTCGCTGTTGTCTTCCTACTTTTCATGCTTTTCCAGTTTAATATGGTAAAACTTTCTCGCTAAGACTAACGTTGAATACCTATCATTTATGTTTTCTACTTTCTTAGATGGTGTGTTTCTTTTTTCCTCTGTTGTGCTGCTAGATCGGACTTGCATTCATGCTATCAGCTTTTATCAGCAAATCATCTTCAGCAACAACTGTTGGCTTCTTTGTGTTTCTGGTTGGATTTGTAACACAGGTGCCGTTCTCATTCAAAACAAATATCTGAAACTGTTTCTTCGAATTATGAATTGTTACTAATCCTAAATCTTGTGCAGATTGCAACATCAAATGGGTTTCCCTATGCCATAAAATATTCTCGCACGATCAGGGCGCTTTGGTCATTGTTCCCACCCAATACCTTTTCTCAGGGTCTAAAGCTGCTTGCTGATGCAACTTCAACTCCTCAAGATCCTGGAATTAGCTGGAGCCAGAGAGCAGTATGCGGACCCAATGACGATACTGATTGTGTGATTACACTTGTACGTCAACTCTCAAAAAAAATTCCATCTAATAAATGTGTCCAATTGTTCTCTAAGCATTACTTATTTGGTTTTGGCAGAATGATATCTACTTGTGGCTTCTTGGGACATTCTTTTTGTGGTTTGTTTTAGCTCTCTACTTTGACAATATTACTCCAAATGCGTCCGGTGTAAGAAAATCTATCTTTTACTTTCTAAAACCTGGTTACTGGACCGGTAAAGGTGGCAACCGAGTAGAAGGTACTTTCTCCTCAAGTCTTGTTTCTGTATTTGTTAGTAATTTTGGTGTTGAAAATGTTATCCTAATTAACTTTTTTTACTCTGAACAGAAGGTGGAATTTGTAGTTGTACTGGTTCAGTCCCACCTGTGGATCACATTACCCCTGATGACGAGGATGTCCTTGAAGAGGAAACTTTCGTTAAAACACATTCAATGGAAGGTACAGTTGATCCCAACATTGCTGTTCAAATACGTGGTCTTGCAAAGACTTATCCTGGGACGACAAATTTTGGATGCTGCAAATGCAAGAAAACTGCCCCTTTTCATGCTCTGAAGGTATTTCTTTTAAGACAACAAAATTGAAAAATTGACTTTCTTACGTCTGTTAATTGCTCCGAAGATGTTCAACAAATGACAATCTTACCATCGATCTATAGCTAGACAATTTTACCGATTATTTCTTCTTGTGGTTTCTTCCATAATACGTGTTTCATTTATTCCTTAACTAATTTTTGGAATATAATCAGGGGTTGTGGATGAATATTGCCAAAGATCAATTATTTTGTCTTCTTGGACCCAATGGCGCAGGAAAAACAACTACTATCAATTGTTTGACAGGCCTATTTCCAGTTACTGGTGGTGATGGTAAGATGAAGCTTGCACTTTTTCTTGTTTTTATATCGTAGAAGCTAGTGTCTTAAGCATTTTCACCATACTGAAATCTCTCTCATTGGCTTTCACAGCTCTAATTTATGGAAATTCTATAAGAAGCTCTGTTGGTATGTCCAACATCCGCAAAATGATTGGGGTTTGTCCTCAGGTGGGCCTTTGTTTTTGTTGCTATCTGCTTTTGACATTTGCCTTAGTTACAGACATTTGTTATTCTTTAAATGATTGATGACATTCCAATTCTTCCCACAGTTTGATATCCTTTGGGATGCTTTGTCTGGTGAAGAACACCTCAAACTCTTTGCTAGCATCAAAGGATTGCCACCTGCATCGATCAACTCGGTATGTCACCCAAATGGTGGAAATGAGTCGGTTGATTTCTTTAGTAATTTCCGCTAAGAATAGATGGTATCAACTTCAAATCAAGAATACTTTTTCCTCTTTTTCTGCTTAAAGTATTTCTTTCCCGTCATACAGGTGGTTGAGAAGTCACTGGCAGAGGTAAAACTGACAGAAGCAGGGAAAATCAGGGCAGGAAGTTACAGTGGAGGAATGAAACGCCGACTCAGTGTTGCAGTTTCACTAATTGGTGATCCAAAGCTGGTCTTCCTGGACGAACCGGTTTGTTACTTTCTACATTCCTGTCTGAGTATATGTAACAGTTATTCTGTTGATGTTATTTATCTAAGTTACGCTTTCTTTTCACATGCGTGCTTGTCATACATGGATCGCAGACTACAGGCATGGACCCGATCACAAGGAGACACGTGTGGGATATCATACAGGAAACCAAGAAAGGTCGTGCCATTATACTAACGACGCATTCGATGGAGGAAGCTGATATTTTAAGTGATCGAATTGGGATAATGGCTAAGGGTAGGCTCCGTTGCATTGGAACCTCGATCAGGTTGAAATCCCGCTTTGGCACAGGTTTCATTGCTAACATTAGCTTCGTTGAAAGCAACAACCAACAAAACAATGGCAATAACCACAATGGCGAAACTGATGCTGCAGATTCACGCGAGCCAGTGAAGAAATTCTTTAAAGATGTGAGTCTGTTTTACCAGCCGGTTAAAGTTTTCATTTTACAAACACAGTTAACTTAATCCAACACCCTCTGAGACGTGATATTTTCTTGCAGCATCTCAATGTTAAACCAGTAGAAGAAAACAAGGCCTTCATGACTTTTGTTATACCACACGACAAAGAGAATCTTTTGACAGTAAGCATTTACACAACTTTTCATATATAGAGTTTGCTAATTGCTACCTACCAAGGAGCTAATTGTATCTGTTTTCTGAACAACGAAACAGGGCTTTTTCGCTGAGCTGCAAGACAGAGAAGAAGAATTTGGGATTTCAGATATCCAACTTGGTCTCGCAACTCTTGAAGAAGTCTTTTTGAACATAGCAAGAAAAGCTGAACTTGAAAGCGCTGCGGTCGATGGAACAATGGTCACTCTCGACCTAACATCTGGTTCCTCGGTGGAGGTAAATAACTTACATCTCACATATTCATATCTAAAGATAGAGACTTAGAACGCCCAAGCTAACCTAATCCAATCCAATCTACAGATACCGGTTGGGGCAAGATTTATTGGGATACCGGGAACAGAAACTGCAGAGAATCCACGGGGAATCATGGTGGAAGTGTACTGGCAACAAGACGAGTCAGGATCATTGTGCATCTCAGGACACTCCACGGAGATGCCAGTTCCTGAAAATATTCCCGTGACAGATCCGGTGGCACCAGGACATAGCGGAGTAAACTTGTTGGGACGCAGAGGACGAAGACAAGTTCAGGGAATTGTGATTGATCCTGAGTTTGCTAGTTTTGTTAGAAGCGGTTCCACTTCTTCCCGACGTTTTTCATTGTGAAATGAAATCTAATGCGCGCTCACACACACACAGTTCTTAACTTTCCGGACTAGGCTCTACAGGTTTTTTCTGGTTCATTCTTGTATATTTATACAAAAAAAAATTACAGGCGTGTTTATTTAAAATCGTGTTTTACGTTATTATGATGTAAATTAGACTGAAGTTTGTGATTAAAAACAAATATATAAATCTGCAATGTTCATTTCATAGTATGGTTTATAGATCATCTTTTTTTGCTGAAAGAGTTATAGATCATCTAAGAGACTAAGGTCTAGTTCCACAAGGCTGGGAAGTTCCTCCATCCAGTTAAGGTTTTATGTTTCAGCAGTATTGACTATTCAGCAAGATGTGAATTATTGTCTTTGAATTTACAGAAACGTATTTACATAAAACATCAAAATTCTAGTGTAATGAACATTGAGCTAATAACTACTCTATCTACACATTTAGCCACGCAGTGACTGTACATTTATCGGTCTTGATCCTTCCGGTGCCTGAAACATAATCGAAGAACCAACATTGTGGAAGTTGCGTATGAGAAACAAAACCAAAGATGGTTTGAATTCATGTGTCTACACCCTTTGTCCAAAAGATTTGATGATTTGAACCAATAATCTATCTCCAGTTATACTTCTCAGTCGTTGAATCAACTCGGACCGCGAGATTCTCCTATCCTGTGAGTGGCAAAGGAACCAACAATTAGAATGTTGTGAACTGTGATGAGGAAGAAACAGTTGAAAAAAACTCAAATGCACTTACTTGCTGTTCTTTATAGTGTTTCTGAATGAGATGGATATCAGACCGATTTAGAAACTTTGATATCGATTTGATCAAGACCGGAAACGAAATCCAAGGCGATTTCGGGCTCTCTACATCACAAAAAGCATACCAAATTAGCCACTGAACAACTTATGAATCAAAGAAAAGGAGAACAAACATTATTTTTGCTTACTACTTCTCAAGATAGATGGAGTTTTTACGCAGACAACAAACTCCGGCAAAACATGTGTGTTCATGTGTGTACTCCAAATAATATACTTGTTCGGAGATATTAAACTGTCTACACCTGAATCGAACTCTGGAGAACTCGGATATGATCTAGTGATCGATCCTTGAGGAAAAACAATCTCTGATTTTCCCAATATAACTCTTGAAAGCAGCAAGAATCTAATCCCTTCCTCAAAAGAATCCTTCAAACTATACAAAAGGAACATTAATCAAAACCAATTGAACATAATACAATCTTTTGTTATCTTGTAAAAATGTAAACGCAAACGCAAACGCAAAAAAAATAAAAAAAAAAATAAAGGCCAAAGTGTTGATTATTACCATTGAAGAGGAGCATTGTCTGGTGAGAGATA
Organism: Erysimum cheiri; assembly: GCA_900406345.1. Classification (NCBI taxonomy): domain Eukaryota; kingdom Viridiplantae; phylum Streptophyta; class Magnoliopsida; order Brassicales; family Brassicaceae; genus Erysimum; species Erysimum cheiri. The sequence goes on along the minus strand of OVAQ01000279.1, from coordinate 5,731 downwards.
TAAGCCATTGTTGTGACTAAATCCGTACATAAGAATCGCTTTTAACTCTTCCTTCTCCACGCCGCACCAACCGTATTTCACTCTCGCTGCCGCCGCTGCAGCCGCACCGCCGCATTCACGGTTTTTCTCAGCCATGGACTCTGTGTATATATGAAACGCTTTAAGCTTAGCTTGACCCAATGGAGTTCCAAATTTGTTTCTGAGAATCGATACGATCTGAAATTGAGGAGTCAGATTAGATTGGCAATGTCGATAGATTAGCTCGTAGGCTTTATCGTCTTTAAGCAACTCCATTAGCCCCAGCTCGTTAGCAATCGACGACGGTTGATCACAATCTAAGAACTGATCTTCAATATTGCTTCTGCTTTCAGATGATATCGTGGAACCTTCTTGTTCTTCGTAATGGTTTAGCTCCGTCTCGGGAAAATGGAGACGGTTAACCGGAGCTCCTTCAGGTTTTGTGTAATCCATAGCTGAGGAATAAATAAAAAACATAAAATCAGAGTCAAAATCAAGAACTCATTAAAACCAAACTTTAAAAAGAAACCAAATATTCAGGATCGTCGAACCTTTTTAACAAATCTATAGATGAAATGAACTTACTAGCTTTCGTTTAGTCTTTGAGATCGAAGGGCACAAATATTTGAATCGCAATTGCAGAGAGATATTAAGATATACTCCTATATAATTTGAATAGTTGAATACATATATATACAGTTATGGAAAAGACGCTTACTTACTTACTCTGTGTACTTTTGTTTTTTTTTTTAAAGTCTTGCAGTTGCTGTTTTGATTTTGTCTGTTTTCACTTTTCTTTTAAAATATTTATTTTCTAAATTTGGAGTCCATCTTCACACGATTACATTAATCCCACTTAATTAAACAAAGATACTACGAATTATCCTACACGATCTAATTTACAACAATCATATTAACGAAAAATTATGACTTTTATATCACGCAAATCTTCTAACCTTTTCGACAAAAGAAAATTAACCCTTTTTAAACACTTTTTTTTTTTTTTTTTTTTTTTTTTTTTTTTTAAATAACCGTGGGGATTCCAAAGGCTTTCTAGGCCCAAAGACTAATCTCACGAGGCCCACGAGAAATCCACGTTTTCTTACCACTTAAGGCGTCTCCGGGTGGCCAAGGGGATTCAAACCCAGGGCGGAAGCTCCCGCTGGAGCCCCTTTACCACTAGGCCAAAGGCACTTGGTTCCTTTTTAAACACTTTTTAACCCTTGATTTACATCATCAATTTTTCAACAATTTTTGTAATTTGAATAGTCTACCAGTTAAGTTTTTTCAATCCACCAATGTATTTAGTTATTATTATGTTAGTCTGTGAAGATACATTTATCTTTTAAAATTTTGATAAATAAAAAAATAGAGAGATCCATTTATGCACAAAAATAAAGAGAACTTAAAATTGTTAAAATAAAATAGGGATTACAGATTGTGCGTAACAGCGTAAGGCAGTGTCTCTGCGTACTGCGGCGCTAGCTGTTTTGTGAAAAGTGCAAGGCCGGTCGTTTTACGTATTGATAATAAGACAAAAGTGCCCTTATAACAAAGCGGTTTGGAACTTGGAATGACCAAATGGGTTTGATCCAGACGTTGAATGGTTTATGTTACCAGAAATAGAAACCGTGGGGTTATCAGAAAATTGCAAGTGGTGTTATTTCTGAGTCTAGGACTCTAGAGAATGTTACTCATTGACCCGAAAAATAATTAATATGAACGAAAATATCCCACGTTTCTTACACGATTTCGTATATTCAATTAGTAAAGTTTAAAAAAACGTGTTTTTTTTTTTTTTTTATTAATTCCTCTATAAAAAGGTAACCTGTATTTTTTTTTTTAAAAACGTGTATTAGATTCCCTATTACAAATTATTCATTCCAATTTCCAACAAATAAAACATTAATTTAAACAACGGTTAATAATCTAACTGGCATTTGGCAACTCCGATTTGTACGAGTCAAAAATATTGTCTTTATAAGTTATCAATAATCAAAGAGGGCAAACATGCATGCGACAAAATAATCTTATGGTAGTTCTTTTTTTTTTTTTTTTCATGCAATAAGTTTGTCGTCAAACGATTAACTATTTGAAATTGTAATTTTAAGTTATACTATCTTTTAACCAAAAAAAATGTTATTTTAAGTCGTGTTGATAACAAAACATAGCTATTTAAAAACAAATATAACTAAATAAGTGTTTTCAATTTCGCTTTGAAAGGAAAGTTATTAAAAGTACATAAATCATTCATCTCTATATCCCATATATAAAGCTGCATGTTAAAATATATAACAGCAAAGTGATGTAAATAAGAGAAGGCTCTTGAGAATCTATATATACCTACTAGCTAGGGGAGTTAAAAATGATCAGTTTTTTAGAGTTTTTATTCTATTTTTATTATTTTATAGCTAATGTGAACTACTTCATTTTTAATTGTGGTGAACATGTATTTTTGATAGATAAATGACAAATCTCCTGTATTCTGAATCTTAAATCTCCAAGTTTTTTAAATGCCCCAAATGAGCATTTAAATCTGAATTATATTGACTCAAATTCGCTAGATAATGCCTATATTACCTGATATTTTTTTATTTTTCAAAAGTTTATAGTTTATACCAAATCTACAAAACTTTATAGAATTTTGTTCTTTCTAATCGGCCCATACAAGTTGTGGACCATGGTTTACTTGGATGGAATATAGTAAAGCCCATGAATCAAATGTTTTTATAGTATTGAAATGTCTTGCATATAGACTAATTTCCCAATTGAAATAGTTGGGAAATTGTTCTTACTAATCGGCCCATACAAGTTGTGGAGCATGTTTTAACAGATACAAACTGTGTAGAGTAATTTAATTTATCTACAAAAAATGACAATTCCGACAAACCTGTTTGCGTTAAATAACGTGAACGTAAATCCAAACCACTTGCTTCGTTCAACAACTGATAAAACAAAACCTAAATAAAAGAAACATTACATAACAGAGAAGACAAACGCCAGAATGATCAACATTTTAAATACAATAAGAAGGGAAATTAAAACTGGAAAGACATTTTTCAAAAAAGAAAAGAAAAAGAACTCCTTAATTAATTAGTTTATTGCACTAATATAATTCTACTGCATAAGCAAACTTCGGATGAGTGCAGCTTGAGCTGAATCAGTTGATTCCAAAAGTTGAGACAATCTTTCACTAAGATCATCCACTTCTTTGCTCAAGTTCCTTATGTAACTGCATGTCTCTTGTAATACACTCGATGCTGAAACCTGAAATGTAACCAAAATGTGTTATCATATTGATAATTAGAGGAACGATCTAAGAAACTTTACGAATTTTTTTGTGAATCATCCTATTTATGGTCGATTATTTTTGAAATAAAAACTCAGTACTTCTCACAAAGTGTATTGCAATCAAATGAATCAACACATATGCAAGATATAGAAGATTAAAATGATCACTATATTTTAGATTTACTATATGTGTGGTTATATCATTTTGATAGTTCAAAAGTTTAGTATATTCGCTTTCTTTTTTATTTCTATATATATGTAAAATCCAAGACTTAATTATTATTTTATAATCCTCACTTTTATTTTGATTGCAAAAATTAGTTAAGAGCAAGGAATTAGTGTTCTTTTTAGTTTGATAGTGGAAAAAGAATCATAAAATGATGAAACTAAATAGAATGAAATGAAGAATTGGTTAGGTCACTGTACCTTTCCAGAGCGTCTGGTGTTGCCAAGTTCGGGAAGAAGACGATGAAGCTGGAGGACAAGATCGTTTATTTGTTCTTCTGTGATCATGGAAGCTCCGGTTTGTCTTGACCGTGATTTTCGGTTAGACATTTTGTAATATGATATGGTAGACTATAGCTAGAGATGTTGTAAATCTTAGGGTTTATAGCTAGATATATGTGAGTGTAAGTCTTTTGTTTGTATATTATTTTTTATTGAAAGAATGAGAGCAAGAGAAAAATGAAGGAAGAATATAGAAGTGGAAGGAACTGCAACTGCGCATAGAATAAACATGAATGGTTTCAACTTGTGTTTATATAGAAGATTATATTTTCCATCCGTTTTGACTCCACGGAATAATTAAATTAAAAAAAATATACGTATATGTTTCTTCTAACATGTTTTCGAAAAATTAAATGGCATGAATAGATTAAAACTCAGACTAGTGTTTATTTTAGGAGAAAAAATAGTAAAACTGACAGTTTCATATATACTTTGTTTAGTTTCATGATAGAATGAATATATAATTCATATATACCAGTTTTATTAGGAAAAAAAAGTTTACTACAAAAGAATATATTACACCACCATATATTTGTGTTATAATTTTTTTGATGGAATAAAGATGGGTTTGTGGTCAAATCAAATTTCACAGCTAATAGATTTAGAATTATATATATGATCAGCAAATATCAATGGCTAAACAATTTCTATTTTATCTAAATCTTATCGATGTATTCTTGCAATAAAAACACTAACTAGAAAAATCCGTGTGGTTATGTTTTTAAATTTTTATTCTTAAAATTACAATGAAAAACATTTCCATATCCTGCTGAAACAAAGTATATTAAATTTCCATTTAACTCCCCATATTTCTTTTGCCATTCTAAATTCATATTTCTCTATGTTTTACTAGTCACCACCATTCAGAACAAAGTGATTCTTAGACATCTTAGTATATAGATAGTTTAAAAGGCGATGCTTAATTGTGGTAGGAGGATTTTTTTTTTTCTTTGTCACGAGTAGGATCTAGGATAACATTTCGGAAATTAATTGACAAAGGGAATATGCATGGTACTATATTATTAGCTTGTCCATATTGTCATACTTATCGGCAAACTTGCATAATTTCTGGAGTTAGTGATAATAAAAAACCTTGGTGCTCTATAATATTATATATTAATTTCCTTTGTCAATATTATACATTATACTAAATTTAAATATAAACGGTGAGACAACAACAATATTAACACTAACTATTAAACTACAAATCATGATTTTATAATATACTATTTAATTAATTATAGTTAGGTATCTGGTTAGTAATAAGTTAATTATATATTGGTTCTTTTTTACAACTATAAATAATTCGAAATATAGATAATTTGCATGTACATAATAATTAGTGTTAATTCCGGTAAACTTTTGTTAACTTCTATATAACTCATCAAGATCTATATGGTTACATACTTGATCAAGTACATATACTAATGTGAGCATGTACAGACACACGTATATAATTCAGCTGATTTTGGTTTGGCAAAAATAAGAAGAAGAAGAGAAGAAATTAAATAATTCTAATATCGGTATTATCTATTTTGAGTGTTCTTTAGTTTGTTTTTGGTCTTTCTTTAATTCTTATTTTTATATCATGTACATCAATCAGTTATCAGTTGATAAATTGGAAATTTGGAATAATCAATCAAACATACTTTTATTTTATTTTAGTTCATTGAGATCTGATAGTTACAACTATATTTCAAAAATTTCTAATCAATGAAAATGATTCTTATAAATCAATTTAATAATACTACAAACGTAAGTATTTGTCTGGGGGTAGTTAATCAAATAAAATTATACTAGGTTTTAACCCGCAGTACACAGCGGGACAAATATTAAATATAAATTTTAAAATTCACGATTTGAAAGTTTGCTTATAACGTAAATATAAAATTCTAATTGATCTATAAAAGATATT
>OVAQ01000278.1:0-33757 GCA_900406345.1 Erysimum cheiri | reverse complement strand
ATCATCATCCCATATCACAACATTAACGTGAACGCCCATATTAATTTCATATCACATCAAAATTTAATGTATCAGCTTAGAGATACTAATAATATTCACACCAAGAAAAGGACTATACACCTGTCTAAACAGAATGATTAGAGAAATGCTAAACTAACTCTTCATACCAAGAATAGGTTCATTTCTTTAGTTCATTCCGCTGGTTTTGCTTCACTGAGATGGAAGCTCAGATCTTGATATGATCTAAGTAATGCTCGAAGCACTAACTGATTTTGCCCCTTTGCAAATGATATTAGCGATTCTACACAAGCAAAACAAAACTTAATGGACTAAGTAATGCTGCAGTGATTAGAAGTAAAATTTAGTAATGGTTTGAATGCATTACCTTTCCCTCACACGACGAATCTCCTCAAGAATTTCTGCAGTCTGCTGAACCTTTAGATTCTTGGGTTTATCTTCATGATTAAGCACCAAGGATGCAACATTTACAACAGTGACTAGTTCAGCTTCGATTCTGCTAAGTTTCTGGTCTAAATTTTCCAAGAAAGATTCATAAGAAGACACTTCTTTAAGGACGCTACCAGTTGAAACATCTTCTAGTACATGATTATCGGCTTCGAGAAGTTCTTGGTAATCCTCAAAAGTCCTTTCAACAAGTTGACTTTCCTCAGAATCCAAGTGTGTGCGGTCATTTTCGTGCCCTTCTTCAGTAGATTTGGGTTTTGGTGATACAATGTGGATTCCACCTGAAATATTCTCTCCATCCTCTTGGAGGTCCAAAGATATATTCCCAATGAGCTGTGTTTCCTTGACAGATATTGCCTGAAACCAAACCAAGCTTCTCAAGACATGGTTAGATTGATTTCTCAAACAATCGAAAACAAAAAAAGAACCAAAACTATAACATTTCTTAACCCCTTTTACAGACTTTCTAAGTTGGAGAATTCGTTGAGTCTTACTCAAACAAGTTATTATACACAACTGGACTAGGACTGCTGAGATAAACTGTAAGCTCTCGTATCTTTCTACCTCGTTAAGTTTAGAAGAAAGCGTATCGAGCAACTCAATACGAGCTTTTGCCTTGTCTAAAGCTTGCATAACATTTTTCTTCTGAAGAAGCAACTCTCTTGCATCATTCTCTTTCCCTGTCTGAACATTTACAGCAGCTTGTTTCCGTAGATTCTCAGCAGCTTCAGATAATCTCAGAAGTCTCAACCTATTACTGTTTGCTGGACCAACAACAAGAAAAGAAAAATAATAATCAGATTGACATCAACCAGTGTACTAACAAAAAGTAAAACCATGCCACATCTCATCTTTCAAAAGTCTAAGAATTTCACATCACACACATCTTCTTCAGACACCATAAAGACTCATATGGGATGAACTAGGATTTGCTTTCATTCTAAATTCCCAAAATTCAGGAAGATAATTTGGGTATCTGACGATTGATTAACTCTACTCATTCCAATTAAGACGATGATTAGTAAATAAAGATTCGACCTTTGGCACGAGTGGACTCTGCCTCCGCGTGAAGCCGATCGAGTTGGGAGCGAAGAAGGTCAGAATTTGCGGTGGCGGAGAAGCACCTCGGGCTCGTCGGAATCCGTCGAAACCGAGCAACTACCACCGGAGCTCCGCCGATGGTCGTCGTCACCATCTTTGGTCCTCTTACAAAGCAACACACGCGCGTGGATTGGACTACTCTAGATTGCACATTGCAGGACGATGTAAACCCGGTTAGTTCTGTTAACCGGTATTGAATACCTGGTTACTCTAAACCGACCGTGGTGGGAAAAATGAACGGGAGGGTGAGGATTTTATACCCGTCACAGACTTTTCCAGCTTTGACGTCTCCGTCGAATTTTGATTTCTCTCTATTCGACACTTGAATAAAATCTCAAGTCAGACACCATTTCGTAGATCGAGAATCTCGTGGCGCTTTGCAATACCGTTCAGTATATCTGTATCACGTTCTCTGTCGGATTTACCAGGTAAAAAATTGAATCTTGGATCCTGTATTTACCAATTCCAGATTTGTAATCTCGAAGCTTTTAATTTCCCGCTTCTTACTGTAGGAATCGATCAGATATGAACTGGGTTCAACGCAAAATCTACCTTTACAATGTCACATTCGGGCTCTACATGCTTGATTGGTGGGAACGTTACCTCTTCAGTATCCTTGTTGATTCCTTCCCTTAATCGATCTGGTCTTGTGCTTGAATTTCCATTTACTCTTCGTTAGAAATATGCAAGTTTGATTTTTTTAATTCTGTTCTCTCGTGTTGTCGTCTAAAGCAATGTGTCTCTTCAATCTTAGACTTTTGTTTTGAAAAGCTACTTTTTTAGGATTTTGTTTTCATGTTAAGAGTTTGGATTATCCCTAGTTTCTACTGAATCATATACTTTCCATTGAGATTAAGTTGATAAGTCATACTATCTCTGATTGACAAACCTGTTTCGAGGAAGTGTTAGAGTTTGCTATTTTATAAGGACATGAGATCTCTGGCTTTTTGCCTTTCCTCAACTTTTATCAGATTCTTTGGTGGTAGTCTTGATGTGGTTCGTTATATACAATGGTACTCGCTACTTTTCGGACCTCTTCACTACTTTTCGGAGCTCTTCAAGAGGTTAAAATTTCATATCTCTGTGCACGTCTTTAAGCTGTTTAGTTTTCAGTAGCACTAACCTTGCTCTCGTCGTAACAGTTTCTGGTATGAACATACCTATCTTTTTTTTGAACACCTTGAACATACCTATCTAATTCGTTTTGCTAGCTTGGTTTTCATTAGTGGGTTTCTAAGGAATGAGTGTTATCATACAATATGCTTTTTGGCCTCATCTTCATCTCTGAAACAAGATCCACGGTTTCTCATGATTCCTAGTTTTTGTATCTAGTTTGCCTGATGAACTGACTGCTGCTTGCTATCTGAATCTTACTATTCTGATTCTTTGAATATTTTGATTCTTCAACACAACAATATTCAAAATTTTGTCTTATGCTGTTCTGAGAAGCATTTGAAGCTCTTTCATGATAATTTTCTATTTTGCACTCACAGCTCAAGTTCATTTTTTATTCCTCGCATTGCAGGCATTTGACATGAAAAAAGGTCTGGTTTCTCGCATAATAGAGCATGAAAAGGCTGGAACCTTCAAAGGCATGTGCGTTTGGTTTCAATTTCTGAAACGTATACAACAAAACCTTGATGCTGCTGCACCTTCCTTCCTTTTCGGCATCCCTCTGAATTTGTTAATTTTCCTTCCAAGGCTCTAGGACTGTTCTTCTGTCTCTGTATCATTTGTTCCCATGTTTTTGCAATTGAAAGAACTGATTTATAGACGCATAAGATCATAAGTCTTTCTTTAGTATTTCCAAATCACTTGGAGACATGACCAAATACATTGGTTGTTGGTGTCTTTGTGGCCAGTGGCTGCTTCTCCAGTAATACAGCGGATTACATAATATTAGAGCATGATTTTAAGAGAGAACTCTGTTCTAAACCTATATAACGAATTTAGGAAGAATCAGTAACCCAATCCTTTGGCAGTGAAGACTTGAAGATCTGAAACAGTAGAGCTTGATCTCTCTTGTCTGGTCTTTTTGAACCAAATCCTTGACGCAGACCAAGTTCAAGAGCTTCCCTTCCTTGTTCCGCTATTTTTTTCCTAATAGCTACCAAAGAATTTTGCTTCTCAGAAACTGCTTCGTCTTTGACATCTCCATCTTCAGTATTCTCTCCTCCACCATCTTTGCGTTCGCCTTTCTCAGGCCTTCCCCACCATTTGTTTGAGACAGTTGTTAAACCGCCTGATGGGAATCCAGATTTGAACTCATCTAAAGCTGCCACTGTCTTTGCCAAATTAGTGTTAGCCCAAACATTGGATTTGCCACTCTTGTTTCCACCATGCTGCACTGTGGTCGAATGCATCATCGTCCTCGGGTTTGGATGATGTTAGGAACCACTGTAATCAAGAGAAACGTCAATCAAAGGGAAAGAAAAAGGATACTAGTACGCACACACCAGNGGTTTGGATGATGTTAGGAACCACTGTAATCAAGAGAAACGTGAATCAAAGGGAAAGAAAAAGGATACTAGTACGCACACCATTAGCTAATTTGGAGCTACAGATGAAGACGACGACTTAAATGTCTTCTTCTTGAACAAAACCGCATAGAGAAAAGGGTTTTGCAATCTTAAAAGCGCATACAGTACTAGAATCAACGCTTCTTGAATTCAATCTCCAAAGGCACCAGATCTGGAATCAGACTGTCTAGAAGAGAATAGTTCCCTAAAACGTTAAGGGTTTCAGAAAAGGCCACAGCTTTTCCAATTTTTATCTATACAAAACCCTAATTTCCATACGAGTGATCGGAGCTTTCTGCATCGAAGATTACGTTTCTTAAAGAAAGCGCTCTCTTTGGCAGACTTTCGATCTTAAGGTGTTAACAGCGGAAACAAACAATCCAAGAAAGTTAATATCAAGTATGAAACATTCGCTAGAGACAATAATCGTCAGATTTTCACACGTAATTAAGTATACATACCGACAAGGAAGGAGGTTTCGTTGGAGCTCCGATATGGATTTTCTGAGTTTGCCAGTGCTCTTCTTCAACACTTGGCTTTTGAGTGTATTGTTGTACTATATGTTTTAGAGACAGAGACAAGGATCAAAGTGTAATTTCCACTGAACTCGATGCATTCNAGGAGGTTTCGTTGGAGCTCCGATATGGATTTTCTGAGTTTGTCAGTGCTCTTCTTCAACACTTGGCTTTTGAGTGTATTGTATATGTTTTTAGAGACAGAGACAAGGATCAAAGTGTAATTTCCACTGAACTCGATGCATTCTTTTGTTACACAGGATTAATTGGTTAAAGCTTTTTGTATCATGTTTGTGAAATATGAAAACAAAGTGAATTGTCGTAAACTTCTACTATACCTACTTCAACAAATGGCCTAGGCTGTAAATATTTTTACTATGATCTCAAAGACAATCAATTAAATAGCAATAACAGAAGAAAAATAATGGAGAAGAAGAAGAGGAGACGCGGTTGAGCCACTACTTGGTGGAAGGTGTCGTAGTGGAAGGTGTCTCTTTGTCTTTCTTTCCCGCCAGAATCATAGAGATCTGTAGACCGCGACTGAAGGCTTGATTAAACAGCAGCCTCGTTTGGAACTCAGACACAAATGGGAACCACGATAACACCGCAATGGGTGTGAAAATCACTAGCCCCATTATGTACTCGTAAGCTCTCCCTAGCTCTTTAACCGAGTCCCAGATTCCTAACCCTTTGAACACGCCACGCAGAGCTTGCCCGATCTTCAAAACATAGCCAAGGATTAACAAACTTATCCCCATCAAAGACAGATTAATTTTGGGCAGCTAAGAAAGTTGTGTGGACTTACAAGAAGAAGAGCCCAGCCAGTAGGCAAGAATGCAAGGATGGAAGCAAAGAGATCTGCGATCGTGAGGCCGCATACTACAAATAATACAGTCATGACTGACAAAAAACCAAGGAAGAGAAGCGCCTTTAAAATCCTGAACATAACTTGAAAATCTGTACCGAATTTCCGTCTACCCATTGATACCATCTGTCAAATGATTAAACCACACAATGATCAATGTGACAAAACCGATAAACCATTGTTCTAAAACCATCTAACAGAATAACTACGCTGAAGATTTTCAGGTTTGGAAGTGGGTAAAACTTAAAAAGATTTGTTTCAGAACCTTACCTTTAACACGAGAAGAACCGACAGCAAGACAGCCCAAGAGAGTCCATAAACCTTACAGAAGAAAGGTGCAAAGTTGTAGGAATTTCAAAGATAGAAGTGGGAAGCATCAAAACTTATGCGGGGAAAAAGGAAGAATACTATACCAGAAGTGTTGTGTCGCGGTGAGCGATGTTGAAATGGTAAACAATTCCATACTGGTAAAGGAGGAAACGCAGTGCGAGAAGTATCTCGAGAACCCTTCCTCTTAAATTTGTGTGCTTGAGGTGTTCTTGCTCAATATCCCACCATGATTCCCAACTTTTGTCAAGAACGATTCCTATTCCACCGCGGTTACCCATCCATCGTTTCCAGTCAGTCCAGTCGTCCACCGTCTTTTGCCACTCAAACCCGGATGGGTTGAATATAAATGGAGCAAACAACCAAGAAGTCACCAGGAACCACATTGAAAATGTGATGTAAAGATAAAGACTTGAGCTACGGTACGATTTTCCATAAACTTGATACACAACGAGTAGTATGACCAACTCCAGTCCTTTAACAAAATGGCTTCGCGAATATAGTCTATAGTTTTCCGCAAACTTAGCATGGAAAACAACAAATCCTCGACCAGTTGCTCGGTACTTAGAGCCTCCATGCAAAATAGTCCTTCCAAAGTAATGCGCTTTCGTTCCCAGCTGAAACGTGAAGAAAACAGACGCAAGCTGAAGCTGCATTATGATGAAATCACCCAAGGCAGTGCGAAACCCTTTTTCTAGGCCAATTTCCATAACCATTGGTAGAACCATCAGAAAACCTAACTGGAAAACAGATTGGGCTGCTAATGCCTCCTCAAGGGCGTTGGACTGATGTACAGTTGCACTTTGCAGGATCTCCTTTTCCAATCCGCTCAATACCAGATAAAGGCGTCCATAAAGGAACACATATACGGTGAGCACCGTTATCTGAAACAAAAAAGACATGTTTTTTACGTGTCTGAAAAATCTAACTATAAGTGTAGGGGAGAGCAACAAGAGGAAACAATTATTAGAATGAGGAATTGGGCATACCATGCTACTGAAGTAGAAACCAACTGTAGTGAAGTAAAATGAGAGCATCCGGTAAAAATCAAACCGGCGTCCAAGTCGGTAAACGTCACGACTTAGTGTTTGTTCTCCATTACCATTTGCAACTTTGGCTTCAAAAAACGAAATCTGATTCATCCCTACATCACGTCCTTTCCCTGCTTGAATATATTCGTGATGTGTGATGTAACCCCCACGAAGAGTTGAATTGTACCCTGGATGTTACCATGATTAGCCATCATAAATACGCAACAAAATTTTAAAATAACGTTTGTCAAGAATGTTCTCTACCTGCAAAGATATCTTCGCTTAAGTTTATTATCTTCGAAGCCTTGCTAATGCCTCCCCTCGTGATGTGGAAGATTCTATCAAATATATCAGGATGGCCATAATGGAAACGCACCCTGTAAAAGAATAGTGAGTAAGTTTTCCAAAGAATCCAAGCTAGTCTTCTTTCCAGAACAAAAAAGATTCTATCTGTAAGATAATCTATTAGGTTTGATGATGCATGGACTGCTACTTTTCAAGTCAGATTTGAAGCTACAAAAGAACTGGAAGAATCTTATCCGTAGTCACAAGATATGAGAATACCTCAGAGGATTTGCTAGAACACGTTGACCAATGGTTACGAAACTTGTTTCTTGATTCGACATGAACCAAGCAAGTGATGAAACACTGCGGGTTCAGAAAGAAGTCAGACGAGAAAGATAAACAAAACAAAATATTTTAGTGCCAAAATGTGGAGACGTGTGCATTAAAAATCAAGAACGACCGAACGTATGAAGAATCTTAGACCTTCCAGTAAATATGTGTTCACGAAGACCCAAAATTGTAGGATTTCTCTTGCCACGTCGACCTTCATCAAATTCTTGTAGCACATTTCTCATTTTGAAAGACTCTTCAAAGTAGTTGTCCTGAAATGGAAAAAGGGAATGAGAATATAGTTGGTATGTACAAAATGGCTGAGGGATAGAGAGACGAAAGCTACCTGGTTCATGTCTATGGTCTGGAGTGCTTCACCACGAGTGAAAATGATAGCATGGTTTTGATTCTCGGGTTTTCCTTCGCCAATTTCAGTAGGAGGGCCGGGAAGTTTGATACGATATATTTCCTAATAAATCAAGAACAAAGTTCAGGACAAATAGGTTACTATATCTGGGTCCTTTGTCGGACTGGCAATAAAGTAAGTATTCATAAACATGATAAGTTTTTCTTTGTGATCTAAAACTAGGTAAGCAAGGAAGTGGGCTATATTTGTATGAACTTATGAATTTAAATTGCCTTGGCATACCTCATCTAATTTGTTACACCCTTTGAGCAGCACAGAGTAGAATACTTTCTGTGATTTTCCATTAATTGTCTCCTCCCTTTCATCTATATAGGCAACACGCAAGGACGGATACCTAACCACAATGCATAATTAAAACTAAGCTAGAAGAATAAGCATGAAGTTTTGATTTCAAACGGGAGAACTTGCTTACTTTAGCATGAGCTGTAAAATGTTATTGTAACAACTCCGGTCTCGGCTGTCACTTGACTTTTTCTGGTTACCATAGACCTGACATGACACGACATATGTGAATTTTAAATCTGCAAGAGCTCGTGCACGGTCACTAAAAGCCTTTTGATCATCTTCATTTGAATCCGACGGAAGATAGCCACCAGTAGCTGCAAGACGAAAATAGAGTTCATAAAACAAAATTTCGCTGCAAGCAAGATTAGCTTTCCAAAATGTTCTTTTGACAACTAAATGAAGTAGTGGATGATACTTAGGCAGAGAAGGCCAAACCACAAAATCTGTAAGGTTAAAACATTCAAATCTCGAGAATAAAGAGGAAGTACAAACCGTTTTCTCCAGTGTATTCCTGGAAACATTGAAGTTCGAGAGCCACTCTGTAGTACATCATTCCCCTAACTAGCAATAGTAAGGAATATTAGCCATGGCAGAGCGAATACAACATTTATAAAAAATCCTACAACTTTCTAGTAGTATATACCTGTCCTTGAAAGGGTCTGGCCTCGATAAGATACCCATTGGCGGAGTTGCTCTGTCTTGTCTTTCTCAGATAAATTCCGTTTCACATCATTTACACGTTCGCAGTGGTTTGACCATTCCTCTGTTATGCAGTCATTTTCATTCAGTAAACTTTAAATTTGTTATAAACATATGCAATAGCACCAGATAGAAGCTTACCAGGATATATCCTTTGTAAGTAAAACAAAATAGTTATTCCATCTTCGTTTTCCTTGTTCAGTTCTTCCTCCGAATAGAGAACATCCTCTTTGTAATAAGGAGTTAAGACGCTAGACATAAATTTTGGAAAACAATTGTTACTTGCTTTCAAGATCATCTAAAAGTAGTATTTGCCATTCTAAAAGTAGAAACAGATGATAAAGAAATAGACTTGGATCATGTCTAGGACCATTCTAACTTTTGTTTATCAAAGTTGAAGTCAATAGTATTAAGCTAAAACATTTACCTAAAAGATAACATGTCACGAACTCGGGGAGCATCTGGCATATTCATGAATAAGGAATTTGCAAAGAATGTCATACGACGACGAGCTTCCAAATTTTGAGGGATATTTATTGCGGATTCTTTAACAGTCACAAGTAACAAAAGTCTTACAACCTACAAAGTTCGAATAAAAGAATGAGATCCAAAAGCATAAGACATGGTTGTTCAAACAAGACAAAAAAAGTTGTTTACCTTTTCCCTCCAAGATTTGTTCTGAGTCAAACTAAGATCTATCTTTTCAAACCTTTGTTCTTTCTTGTCGCTTTCAATATCACCACTCTGAAAATGAGCCCTTTCAAGAATTCTACAGGTAGAAAAACAAAGCATGTTTCATGGATATTCCATAGAGAAATTTTTTGGGGTTACACATTTAAGGCTTGTTGAATACTAGAGAGAAGAAAAACAGAGCAGCTTTTCTTGCATAGAAAATGAGGCAAACTTTTACATATGAACTATCAGGACTTACTCGTGACCATTAACCATAACATCCTGCGTGATGATTTCAATAATATCCTGGAGAACATTGATTATCTGAGACTTGTAATTTTCATCTTCCTCATAATCACTTAGCTGTCAACAGGACCAAATTTTATTTAGAGAGGAGTAATAAACACACAAAAATGATAAGTACTGGTATTGAACGAGAAAAAATAATTTATATTTACATTACCAGGATTTTTAAGAATTTCTCTAGCTTGTCACTGAGCAAAGGCATACCAGTCATTCGGAATTCACTCAAAAATCTGTGTTGTTGGATGCTAACATCTACTTCATAGCAAATCTCCCTTACAATCCTATATAGATTGGAAGACAACAGTAGTATAGTTAGTACGCCATCCTCAATTAGGTTAAGAATGGATGTTGGGGTCAATTTAATAATGAAGGTGAAAATACTCACCGTTTATCAGATTCATCTTGAAGAAGGCCATATATTATGTCTCTCACGGTTTCATAAGCCTCAACCACTGCGTAATGCATATAGTATTCACTTTTAATTTTCTTGAATAAGTCAACGTCCTCTTTTCCCTTGAAATCTTTAGCCATGTCTAATGCTATTGGAATCTGTTACCAAAAGGTAAACAATTCAGCAAGAAGAGATACCGGATGGCGTGAAGAGGTTACAGAGTGAGCTGTATTATTTACCTTGCTAGCAAGCAAAAAAGGAGGCCATTGCACAACAGAAACATCTCCAGACGACGAAGGTACAAGAAGCAAATCTCTTTCCCTACACACCAATGAAGCAAAGAACACGAGTATGTTTATATAATGAACTTACGAGGTTACAGTGATGAGTCTATACTAGAGAAAAAGTCCTCAAACCTATCGCTGATCAGATCTTCATCCCGCATAGTAAGTATGAACTTATTCCACATCTGTGAGAACCTCGCAATGTCTTTTTCGTCCACCGTTTCGTCCTACATTACTCAATCGTTACATTTTCACCACAAAATGAAATTGTTGGTATACACTCTCTAATCAATTAAATTTGTATGTGTGGCTAATACCAAGTGCTTTCTCCTTGCATGACCTAGAGGTAACGGTGTAAGTTTAGTACAGAAAGCAGATGGAACAAATTTAAATCTGGACCGCAACATTCCAAGTGTGCGTATCTGCAAAATTAAAAATGGAGGTTAAATAACTAACAAAATATATGTAGAATGTTGGGTTTTTAACATAGGGAATCACAAACTTATTATCATTATATGATATAAGATTATTTATTAATTTTTGCGTACTAAGAAAAGAACAACAATTACCTCCCCAAGATGGCTGAAGGCTCCATAAATCCCACCAAATAGAGTAGAGAATATGGCATACCATATTTGTGTATCCATAAAATAAACCTAAACATGAATCAAACTTCAGGGCATTGGAAATANGTGCGTATCTGCAAAATTAAAAATGGAGGTTAAATAACTAACGAAATATATGTAGAATGTTGGGTTTTTAACATAGGGAATCACAAACTTATTATCATTACATCATATAAGATTATTTCTTAATTTTTGCGTACTAAGAAAAGAACAACAGTTACCTCCCCAAGATGGCTGAAGGCTCCATAAATCCCACCAAATAGAGTAGAGAATATGGCATACCATATTTGCGTATCCATAAAATAAACCTAAACATGAATCAAACTTCAGGGCATTGGAAATATTCTTTTCAAGTTATTCAATACAGATTACTTACCAAGACAATCGGACCCCATATGGAGATGATTACCCCAATGTTATGAGTGGCTGCATGAATATCACATATGTTAATATAAAAAGCAGTTGATAGCATTACATGAGGATGCTATGAGTAAGGATCACTACCATTTGGAAAGAACTCGTGCCACTGGTAATTTACGACATGCATATCCCATATTAACTTCGTCGGGTTCACAAGTGGTAATATCTGTCCAGGCATCATAAATAGTAGTACATGGTTAAAATATAACTGCAACAAAAAGATACTTATAGCAACGATTTGGATGATAATTATGACTACAACCTGCCTAATAGACATCAAATAGTGAAGGATTAGGAAACTAAATGAGGGTATTATTAATGATAAACATATAAATATGAGAGTCAATCATCAGTAGAAAAAAAATATTGAGTTATAAGTGTCAGTATAGGAAGCTAATTCACCTCCACATAGTAGCTGAATGCGAGCTTGCTAAGTAACAGCATGACCCAAAAGAATGTATACCTAAGACCATAAAAGTTGAGAACATTTAATCATTTTGAAGCATAAACAAAGTTGTAACCAATATTATCGTACCATGTCCTGTGTGCAACAATAAAAACAAAGCATCCAGAAAAAGAAAGCAGCTTGCTAAAGTTTCTCTTAGGATCCAGGAGAGAGGATTATAAGGAAAAATAGAGAAGAAAACTACAATGAAAAACATAAGTTTTTCTTACTTGAAAAGTGCAAACATTTCTTCATGCATTCCTCTGCCAATATACAATTTCGGCTGAGCCCACCACATGATAAGTGTGACAATCCGCATATTTGATCGCTCCATGATTCTCCGCAGAGGTGGAAGTAAGAAAAATACAGCAGCCAAAATATTTGGTAAGACATATAAGGCAATAGCATAGTCGTATAATGACCGGTGAAGCCAACTCCCAACCCAGCTGCTGAAAAACTTTACTAGTCCAGTTGGATTCTGGACTGACTTCGAGTAAGTAATTGGCAACGTGATGGCCCACATGGCTGCCATTAAAAATTTTGTGATGTACCGCAGAATTTGGGAAAATTTTAGGCTTTTCCAAGCACCAAAACTAAGAATTACGTCCAGTGTCGCTGCATTTCATAATAGAACAAATGACTAAGCCAATATGGTATAAACATTTAGCATAGGGTAATGTTAAAACTGAAACGGAATTAAAAGTTACCTTGTAGAAGATTAAGAAAAGCTGAAGTGATGAAAATGGTCAATACGTTTCTAAAGACATCCTCAGTAAAAATGGCAAGAATAGATCCTGACGGGTCCCATGCAACTATTATCATAGTCTGAAAAATCATAGAATCATTATATACATTTATGTAACAGAGCAGAAGTGGAGTGAGAATTCTAATTTAGAATCCTACTTGTAGAGACAATATAAGGAACATCCACATTCGGTCGAAACTTCGATAGAGGTTCCAAAACGTTCGAGCTTCAACAAAATTAGTTTTGGGTTTCCTTTTTCCACGAGGGACTTGGTCATGTCTCTGCAATCAATAAAAATACATTGGTAATCCTCATACAGGATGAAAACAAAAGCATAAGGGGTTCAATTAAAGAATGGATGATCGATGCAAGTAAGCATTTGGAAACATAAAAGGATCTATCAGATATTTCCAAGGTGATGAAAAACTCAATATCAAAGATAATGATAAAAATTATACTGCTTAAGTAGTAATAAATAAACAAAATTAACACCTGATTCGGCTGTGAGATCTCATCAGTGTGGATGAAAAAATCTGCCTTGAAGTTCATTGGCCATTTCAGCCTAAAACACCTCTTATCCCTGAAAAAGTATGAGCTCAGATAGCAACACTTGACTAATAATTTCAAATCAAGCTCAGCTAACTCACCAAAAGTACTCATTCAGATCATCATAGTTTCTCCATTTTGAATGGCTTGCCTTTCCCATTTTGTTTCTCCTGACTTCCTTTTCTCACAAAAGAAGCTGTTTTTCTTAGTAAAAAGAAGCAATATGCAAGGAAAAACCACGAGACTGGTTCAGAAAGGTGCATACCTTACGTAAGACCTGGTAGATTGGTGTTATAACATTCCTCAAGAATGCCTCTTCGTCAGGTGCACCTGCCTCATATGTGTCCCCAGTTACAGGGTACACATTGCCAAACAGAATTCCATGGACTTCATTGGCCATCTTCACAAGAAGATTTAAGAAACAACATAGTTACTTAATGTATCCATAGTNCAAGAATGCCTCTTCGTCAGGTGCACCTGCCTCATATGTGTCCCCAGTTACAGGGTACACATTGCCAAACATAATTCCATGGACTTCATTGGCCATCTTCACAAGAAGATTTAAGAAACAACATAGTTACTTAATCTATCCATAAAGTAACGGAGATTCTTAGAAACATTTCAAGATACTGGCCTTAAAATCTTCCAATTAAAGGACTTTTCCCTTAGTAAATCTCAGGAAGACAACAAAGACAAACATATGCAAGCATCATCACAAGATTCCACCACATTTTTGTATATCAGATCATTACTAACTAAACCACGTAAAATAGTTAGGCAACATAAATACACATAAAAAAAAGGTGTGGGCATTTGCGATTTGCTTGTCATGTAGAGAAATTTCTTATTCTTGTTTCCTTCAACCTATTCTAATCCATTCACAAGTAAGGTCAGCAATTCGACTTCTCTAGTTGTCTTCCTCAACTTACAACTCATTGACATCACTTTTTTAGCTTGACTTGTAATAGGATCTTGAATTCAAAGTTTATTTGAACTTATTCGGAGAAGCATCATAGAAACAGATAAGAGGAACGGAAGAACATTGAACTTAGAGAACCTACGTTGTGGAAAATGTAGCAAAGGCATTCAGGCATGAAGCGGACATTTGATGCTTCACCCCATATGAGAAGATAAAGGCCAATATACAGAAGGCTCAGCTGTTGCTCATTGCAACCTGGAGGAAACCTGCCAATAGGAAAACCATCCACCAATAGACATAAATTTTAGAGTAGCAGAGATGTAAGGGAAAAGAAATTTTTGAAATTACAGGAGCGTTAATAACTTGATTTATCGAAGGGAAGATCATTTATAATAATACCTCAGATATGACTCACACCGCAAATACTTGCACCATGACCTGTAATTCTTGAAGTACTTTTCCATCAACTTCCTCACGGTGCTAGGCTTCAGCTAGATTTTCCTTGAAGTTAGTAAATTGTATGTAATATCCTTCAGAGAAAGAAGCTTTGTCGTCATGAAATTTACCTCGACATAATTCTCGAGATCCCTCTTTCTCACATCAATGTTGGCAAGTAGCAGTATGAGATGCTCCCTCTGATTAGCTACATTTCCTCGCTTTCACCATGAAAAATAGGAAGACTAATCATAACACATGTCATGGAATAAAAATTTAAAGACGAAAATAGCAAAGAAAGAAACTTGAAAGTTACCTGAAAACCAAAAATCAAAGCAAGCCACTCGAGAATATCATTAAAAGATCTGCCTCTTTCCCGATCCACTCCGTTTAGGTTAGTCGAGTCAGAATGAAATCTTGGCGGGGGAAGATTGTCCACATTGCAGACGGCAAGAATTGCCGCCTTAATCTAAATTTTAATTCAAAACACATCGGTGAGAGTTCAAAATGACTAAAATTGTGGACAACTAAGTAGGCAAAATTTGCACATGCAACCTCAGGGAGTTCCATTACTGCGGTTTTAGCCCCTACAGCATACAGCGGAAGAATGTTGTAATGCTCATACTGCTCCTTCTTTCTTTCAACTTCTTTGGCATACCTACGGGTCTACATTCCAACAACAACAAAAATGTCAAGTTCCACAACTCCCCTCTTCAGGATAATCTAATATCCAGGGATGTCGGGGAACACTAATCAACCTGTTCGTCTATTCTTGCTTGAGGAACCACTGTGTTTAAAACATCATACAAGACAGTCGCTATCTGGNTTGCACATGCAACCTCAGGGAGTTCCATTACTGCGGTTTTAGCCCCTACAGCATACAGCGGAAGAATGTTGTAATGCTCATACTGCTCCTTCTTTCTTTCAACTTCTTTGGCATACCTACGGGTCTACATTCCAACAACAACAAAAATGTCAAATTCCACAACTCCCCTCTTCAGGGTAATCTAATATCCAGGGATGTCGGGGAACACTAATCAACCTGTTCGTCTATTCTTGCTTGAGGAACCACTGTCTTTAAAACATCATACAAGACAGTCGCTATCTGGTAAAGCTTGGCCATCTCCTCCCTATAATGAAAAAATCGACAGAAGCAAAAGAGTTAGGACACATCATTTAAATCTTTACATGTAACGATTACAAAATTATTAAGAAGAGATCTCACGGTGTCTTTTTCCCTTCTCCTTCTTGTATATTGTTCTCATAGAACTTCTGATAGTACATCTGAATTTCTTTCGGGTCACTCTTGGCCAGCATAGGTTTTGTAATCTCTTCCTCCTAAAAGAAAAATAAAATTCAGGAACTAGTATCTCAGGATACATCGAAATGTAAGGTCGTCAAGAAAAACTGTTGTCGAGTTCACATTTTGGTTTAGACACATAACTAAAATAAGCATTGTTTATCTGCATACTCCAATTCATCAAAGAGATAAGAAGCATGGCAATCATGTGATGTATATACCTTCTCAAGTTTGTGCAATAGATAAGTCTTAAATTGTCGGACACCTCGTCCACTTGATGTTGGATCCATTCTATGAGCCTTCTCAAAAGCGTGGAAGCGACCTAGTGAAAGAGAATAAAGTAAAGTGAGAAGCTTGATATTCTCAGTGACAGCCACAATGCAATGCATTCTGAGATTTAGTTATTTTAACGCATCACAAGTCAGATGCACTGCCTGAGTTGAAACAAAACACTTGCACTCAGATAGCTCCCAAGTGAAATATCCAAACCCAAAAAAGCAGAGGACAGTAAAAACCCCCTTGCAGTGTATATCAAATTGCGAAGAAAAATCAACTGAGTGAGAGAAATCATACAGAGGTAAGCAACCCTTGGGTTATCATCTTCAATATCATTAGCAACTCGAAGTATGGGAGCAATGGAGGCAAGAGAAGAAGGAACAAGCTCGCTGTCAATGACGTTTTCATCTTCATTAGGATGATCAATCATCATGGTCCCAGCTCGTGTCATCCTCCGAGATAGAGACCGAACAGGCTGCATTTGCGGCGGGCGCCCATCTTCGCCTCTTCCACCACTAGTACTCGCCATAGCTGATCAATTACCAAATTCCCTTGGACGATGATCTTAGTACCCATCTTATTTCGCCCCCTTTTTGTGTATATATATGTGCAGAGGATAGGAAAGCGGGAATTGGAGCTGAGATTCGTGGAGTGGAGCTTAGGGTTATGCGATTGCTCTACGAGGAAGAAAGGAATGCTAAAGAAGAAACTAATAAAAAATTGATTTCTCGATTTGTGTCTTCCTTTACACACAGAGAGAAAGAAAATAAATGATTTTCTATCAGCCGCCTTTTAGCTGTGACTCTTTCCATTAATGGGTACGAAAGCAAACCCAGGACGAGGTTTTTGAATCCCTTTTGCTCCTTTAACATATTTTCCTGCCTGGCAAAAAGTCTCGAGAATTGCTTCTCCGAGAAGTCGAAACGGAGGAGACTAAAAGTGGAGCAAGAGGACGGCTACGCAACGGCTATAGGGCATCTACACTACATGGCGTTTTACTATTTCACTAATTAACAACGTGCCATTATTATTATGTGCTAGTGTTTTAATTTTGGGTTATCCTACCAGATACCGAATTGGACAACTCTTTGTTGGGCCATCTGCTGGCCCATGTGTTCTTAAGAATGTGTTTTTTTTTTTTGACGTAAAAGGGAAAAAAAAATGAAAAAAATTGGAATTAAAGNATGCAGGTTTCGAACCTGCGACCTTCGCGTTATTAGCACGACGCTCTAACCAACTGAGCTAATGGGCCTTTGTTTGTATAACTATAAGCACATATTTGTAACGTCAAAACGTTCTTGTGAGTTATTATGTGAAAGGGTAACTCAAATGAGTGTTTTGCCCTTTTTCTATTGTAAATCGTGATGGTATGTGTTTTTGTTGTAGTCTTATTCTAGGTTCTATGCGAAACTCGCTAGTTCCTTTCATCATATTACATACTATGAAAAATATAAAATTGATTTAATGTACCAAGGATGTATTGTGAAATGAGTAAATTTTTTCTTCAGATTGTAATTAACGTTTATTATAATCCCAAGACTATATAGGTTAGAGACGATGCTGAAAACACTTGAGGATGGTGGAATTAACTATTTGAAAGAATACAATTGGTTAATCTGAGNNNNAAATTGGTTAAAATCAGGTGTTGGTGCAACAACTTGGACACAGAAATATGTATGGCAAACGATAAATCAAAGCTTATTTACTTTCCAATTAGTTTATGAATCTAGCAACAACAACTTACAGCATACCATTCCTTATTTAAATTGATGCTATAATTCCATTTATAAACATGTTCATGCACAGATGTTTTTAAAACATGTTCATGAACAGTTCCACACTTGCATAGTTGACGTTTCATTTTTGTACACTTACATTCCATTTTTACAGTTTCCAGTTTAGTCTAGGTTTCTGAACCCAATTCTCAGGAATATTTCGAAAGAAAGAAAAAAGTGTGTTAATCACTCGGCCGGCTAATCCAATTTTTTTCTGGACAAATCAACTTTCTTTTAACGGTCGAATTTTGTTTCCAGCTACTTTGACTTCNAAAAAAAAAAAAAAAAAAAACCTAATATTGTTTCTAGCTACTTTAACTTACTTCTTCAGCCTATTATTGCGTACGGCGCGCGACTCTAAAGATATGCTACTACACACAAGTTAATAACAAGTGTTGANAAAAAAAAAAAAACCTAATATTGTTTCTAGCTACTTTAACTTCTTCAGCCTATTATTGCGTACGGCGCGCGACTCTAAAGATATGCTACTACACACAAGTTAATAACAACTGTTGATTTTTTTTTTAATAGTTAGATCCTATCCCCGTAACATTATAAATATTCAGTATTAATTAATATTTGCTTTGAGAAAAAATACCAATCAACCGCATGAGGATGGTGAAATAACAACTTATGATCATATTCATATATGTGTCCATGTTAGTGTTGGGTCAACACACGTTACAAAACTAAGATAGGAGCTGTTGTTGTACTTGCAGATAAGATAAGAGAGACTATCAGTTTTTTTTTTTTTTTTATTAAAGCAGCTTTTATTTATTTATTAATTCTTTCCTCTTAAACCAGTTTTTTTTCGGAGATCAGTATGTAGAAAACTTGATGATAAGCTGCGTCAACGTTTTGCTCAAAAAAAAAGAAAAAAAAAAAAGCTGCGTCAACGTAAAGAAAAGCTTTGATTTATAGAGGTCATTGGTTTTCCTAGGAATAACAACGGTTTAATATCTTCGTAATAACTTTGGATTGAGAAAAACTAAAAAGGGTAAAAGCATGATTGATAAAAAGAACGGCTCTCTATATAATGTTACAAAATGTTGATAGAGACAACTAGCTAGGATCCCTTTCATTATCGCAGAACTAAATTTGACAAGCTGTTTTGCATCAAAACTAAAAGATATATATACACAGTTCCTTACGACACTACATCATTACAAGAATTATATATGTTGATTTATATACAGTATAAAGTAAGTATATACATCCTTCTCCTTCACATAAAGTGTGACAATTGTAGTAACGTGAGAGAAACGACCGTTAGCATTTGTCTTAGTGGATCCCTCTGTGTGACAATCGAAACTGCTGGACCGTTCTTATTAAAAAGAGAGAGAGAAAAAGCCTTGTGAAAACCCCTAAATACCCCTGCTTCGCTTCCACGGTTCCACCTTTCGCCAGCTATTTTTCTTTTTTCCGAAGAAAAAGGTTAAGGGCATCTCATTCCTTCCTTAGTCGCACTTGACAAAAATGCCCTCTCCTTCTCAAACCTATTCACCAAATTGCCACCGTCTCTTCTCCCCTGTATAAGAATGAATGTTGCACCGTGACATGACTCTGTAGTAGTAGAGAGAGAGGGAATGAGAATGGGAGTGATGAAGAAGTGGGCGTCGTTGAAGAAGAAGCAGCAGCGACAAGAGGGGGAGGAACAAGTGACGGCCAAAGAAACACAGACATGGCGGCGATTGAGGAACCTGTTTTCTACGTCGTCGTCAGGGAAGTGGAAGCGAGTGGAGATAATATTGCAGGAAGAGATAGTGGACGGAGTAGTTTACAAGGTTATGTACGTAGTCGAAGCTCTCGTTCTCGTTTCGACTCTCTGCTTCTTCTACCTTTGTTGTGGATGCCACATCTGAATTTTGTTCCTCTCATTAAATTATTCTTTTCAGTTCATATTTCCTCTCCTGTGGGGTTTAGTGTTAGTCTCTGTTTCATACAATAAGCTTATATACAGTATGTAATATGATCATCATTCCATTATGTAGTTCTACAGAATAATTTTTAGACCAGATTTTTCAGTTTTGATTCCGGATTTGGACTCATAGACTTAAGTATCTGTTATATAATAATTTCATCAGNTAGTCTCTGTTTCATACAATAAGCTTATATACAGTATGTAATATGATCATCATTCCATTATGTAGTTCTACAGAATAATTTTTTGACCAGATTTTTCAGTTTTGATTCCGGATTTGGACTCACAGACTTAAGTATCTGTTATATAATAACTTCATGAGAAGAACATTACAGAGACCCTCAATAAAATGGGTACAAGAGAAAGGTAACACTGAACCAAATCTGGTCGATTACTTACTCCTTCCTATACGGACCACGTACCCAACACACACATACAAAAGAGTGTAAACAAAAATTCATTTCAAATCTTGATATGGCTATGTTCTTCTGTTTTTTTTAGGCAGGACAGGGAAACATCAAAATTTCCAATTCAACTGCCTTAAGCGTATTTTTTAGTCTTTTCTCAAGGAAGGTCCACATGCTTCCACATTAATGATGTAACAGCCTAAAAGGGTTACCAGATGATGATGTGATTACAACAAAAATTCTTTAGGGACTATTTTCTTGATCATCCATCTCATCAAGAATTACATATTTTCCACTTTGACTTGGAGCTTGTAACTGCTTCTCATCCTCTGTTTTGTGTCCCTTTTGTAATTTATCATATCTGGGAAGACATCAAAAGCATATACAGGTTTCAAAATACAAAAATGAGATTATAGTCATTTATCAGATATACCAGATGTTTAAACAAGACTTATCCCAAGTTCCATACTCTATGCAACCAAGACTAAAGGAAAAGGAGAAGAAGAGTTACTTACTTGTACCAATTGAACAAACTGACACCAACCATGATGATCATTAGACCAACACCTTTTAGCCAGGTAAATTCGTCATGGAAGTAAAACACCGCAACCTGTTATGCACCGAGGACATGAACATAAACGAAGATTTAACATCCCTAATTTGATCCAGCATTCATAAAAAATATTCAACAGTAGCACTGATACAAAAGTCCTATGGATGCAGGGACACTTAGTTAAAGGCACACTATAGTGAACGAGAAGGAAATTTTGAAGGTATTAATTCTGTTTCATTGGTCTTCCTTTTGTAAACAAGTATCGACCTATAACAACATCATAAGGCCAGAGATGAACTCACAATCCATCCTATGAACCAAACTCCAAGCAGGTGTGTCTATTTTTATGGCATATGAGCAAT
This sequence comes from Erysimum cheiri, assembly GCA_900406345.1. NCBI lineage: Eukaryota > Viridiplantae > Streptophyta > Magnoliopsida > Brassicales > Brassicaceae > Erysimum > Erysimum cheiri. The sequence continues at coordinate 12,525 of OVAQ01000278.1, read as the reverse complement.
ATAGTCTCACCATCTTAAGATATGAGTCCTTTGTCTAGAACATTGCCGCAAGGTTTCACTCGAATATAGTTAGGAATTTCTTGTTTAAGAATAGAAGAAGGAAATCACAACTTGCAATCTAAGCCTCATCAGTTACATCATTTTTTAATGCAAAAAAAAAAAAAAAAATTCANCCCTAATTTTTTTTTTTTTTTTTTTTTTAAATTTCACCTAATCTTACGAATATATTGGCGAACTAAGAGTTATGATAATGTCTGAAACATACTAACAAACATAATCCAAAAAGATTAAGAATATAGGACATACCACTATGGTGACAGCCTCTTTAACAACTCCCGCTATTGTGACGGTTACAGCACTGGTCACGGAAACAAGAACATACTCTGTCAAAACCTGAAACAAGATATTAAACAATGAGCATGGAAGAAAGATCATTACAAACTAGAGCTTCAAAAGATGCTTCAACCGCCACCTATCAAGACAATGCTCACCATACAAAAAGCCAGTGCTCCGCCAAAAAGCATTAAGAAGCAAGTTCGAGCAAAATGCGATCCACTATCAAAGTATTTGTTGTCTCTAAATTCACTCCATGGATCCAGAAGGAGAGAAAGAAGACCAGTTACAATAGCCATCACTGGTGCCACATAGCTCATGAATATGAATGGGTTTTTCAGGCCTAGATAAACAAAACAAAAAAGTATATATTTATTTGTAGCTCTTGCGATTTATAAGAAACTAATATAGAAAATTATAGATTAGAAAACACCAAGAGCAGAACTCACCAAAGCTTTCTTTCTACACATCATGTTGTCATCAGGATGAACCAAAACATTGGAAGACAAAAATCACAGAAAACAAAGGTAAAGGGTCAATATATAAAGATCCAATGTTAGATTAAGAGAAATTTAAAAGTTAAACAATATACCTGCAATAGAACTTGTGTCATACACCAGCGAAAACCAGACATGACAGCAGCAAGCATGACAAAAACGAAACCCCAAAACTCAAATTCTGTCTCCTTTGCAACTGGATGCAAATTGATATATTGATGGTAAGGAAAAAACAAGTTTAATGGCAATCAACTAAAAACATCTAGATAGATATTGTAGCAAACAGGTAGAAGCCTGGCGAAGGATGAAGAATGGCGTACAAAGCATTATAAGTGAAGGAGAAAACATACCTGTTAACAACACTCCTGCTGATATCACTGAAATAATGCCAAAAAGTTTCACGCTTGGGGACTCCAGCCTTACAAGAGAAATATCGTGTCAGAATACCACAACAAACAAAACTGATAGAAATACTCCATAATGAAAGTGCAGCATCAAATCAGTGTGATGGTTGAAAAGATGTAATGTGTATTTAATAAGAAAGATGTAAACGAAAGTATTATTAACATTTAACTAGAGCTATAGAGTCTACTGTCGATGAAATTGTAAAGTACATAGTCTCATGCATGGTCTACAAATCAAGATACATATATAAATTAGTTATCAATAAAGCACCTTAAGGCAAAAGCAAACAGAAGGAGAAATATTGGGGCTGCAGATTTGCACTGCAAATGAAAACAATACGTGATCATTAGACAAGTCTCACCTTTTTTTACCCGCAAATTCCTAAGAAGTTGCACAGACCTACCATAGCAACTAAAATAACTAACCATTGTGGCAAACGTAACCGATATGAAGACAAGTGACTCGTTACTTAGGTTTATATCCATAGCAGTTCCAAGTGCTGTTGGTACAACTGTGAAAGGACAGTCCATGTGGGTCATTAGTTCATAGAAATTCAATATAATAAACTTTCGAAAAACTGAAACAAAAAAACTTAAATCCTCAGAACTTTCCTATTTCTCGTCCTCAGTAAATACTGTAGATGATAATGTCATTGCATAAGTTNAAAAAACTTAAATCCTCAGAACTTTCCTATTTCTCGTCCTCACTAAATACTGTAGATGATAATGTCATTGCATAAGTTGCAGAAAGTTCTCAGTAGTCAGCAGAAAGTTCTTAGTAGTTAGTACTATGTAGTGAGAGTAGCATAGAAAGTAATGGCTAAAGAAATGCTCTTTGGCACATAAAAGAAAAGAGAGTACATGACATGGTTTTGTTAGTTTACCTCTAACGAAATAGTCTCTCCATGATATGGTAACATCAGCTTGAAATCTCTCCGACCAGTACCACGTTATCATCTTTGATAAAACAGCTTGAATAGAAAAGTGAATGGTATTCATTAACAAGGGAGCAGGAAATTTCCCTAAATCATCTCCTAAGAGAGTTTTGTTGTACCTAGAAAATAAGTAATCAAATTAAATGCTAGATGTAAGGAATTAGAAGAAGAAAAAGAAGATGGATAGTTGCAAAGACATACTTACAGAGTCAAAAATGTGCTGAAAGTGTACCATACAAGTATAAAGAACAGTGTCTTAAGCACGTCAGCAGGAGATATAGCTTCTTTTGGCGCTTTAGGTAACGTTTCGAGGTTATCACCAGAACTATAACCAACATCAAAACTGCTGGAGCGGTTCGTCTCCTTCTTGGTCTCATTTTCAATATCAAATGGCTCTAAAACATGTTCTCTGTCTACATCTCCCTGATTGGATATGCCTTCCATTGTGCTACCACCACGGAGCTGCATCCTTTGCTCCATCAATAATCTGAACTTACCAGCTAACTTTTTTGCCTCCCATTCACAGACCACCCTCACAGAGCATCCAATATAGTACACCCAGCCTTTATTTACTCAACAGGGATTGCAATAAGCTATCAACGAGTACTCCTGTGATGGACAGCTTCCCTGCCTTGGAATTTCAAGGAAGAAAGTTTTATCTTTGACCCAATGGTCACGATATACGCATATGTTCAAATGCTTAAAAATGTCCAACTCTCTCGGTCGCATATCCCAGCGGGCTAACTAAATTCAAAGAAGGTAGGAACCTCAGATGTTGGCGAATACGAAATGCAATTCCCTGGAATTACCTAAAATCACAAACACAAGCATAAGCCAGTCAAGATTTTCTGCGAGAATATCCATGATAGTAACCTAGAAGTGACCTCACTAATCAGTGGAAAGCAAAGCAGGCAGTCACAAGGAGCCACATTTCAATCAACACAAACTTGTACGACACAGATGCAAGGATTCAAACACAACATCTGCAAACCGAATGAAAACATGCCACATTTTTCTGATAAGAACCAAAGGAATTTACAGAGTGAGCAAATAACGAAACTGCGCAAAATCTGTAAGCGGCTGCCGCAAAACGTATACGAACAGCATATTCATACTGTCACAGGCTGGTTCAAGAAGAGACTAATAAGTAACTGGAACCAAGAAAAATGAACACACATACAATTACAAAGAAGGAATCCAATACGAATGAATCTGAGTTTCAAGAAATCGGAAGAAATGCGAAATAAGAATGGAAGTCCGACCAATCCAACAAATCAGGAAAAGTGCAATGATTCCGAGCTCAAGAAAATCAAGGCATTAACGAAAAGAGCAGTCCTCTCAACCTGGATCGGGAGTGAGCTCAATCAAAATTCACAGCTCGCGAACACGGACTAGAAATCAGCATAATCCCGGATAGGGGGAAATCAAATGTTCGCAAGATTGGAAGAGAGAGACATACAAATAGAGAAGAAATCGCGTTGTTGAATGGATCTGATCGGAGCGTGGGAGCTGCTGAAACTTGTGTCTGTGTTTTTCGATTTGATTTGGAGTCGCAACCGCTGGTTGTTGGAGTTTGGTGAAATTTTAGGAAAACATTACCGCTCGTACTCGGAATCCGTGCAATGCGATTTGCGTTTTAACCTTTACAGGAAACATTGTAGATTGTTACAAGAAATTTTGATTTTTAATGGAGTTGTCGCAATATTACTTTTCGCGTTTTGAAATAAATTCATAGACAAAAATTCAGTATCGAAAATAAAGAGTAGTAGTATTAAAGAAAAGAAGAGAAAAAGGGTCGTTGTCATTGTTGTCCATTTCACCGGAAGAAAATATCTGTGTAAGCTAATCATCCTTTGAGAAGATATTTTCGAATCCGGCGCGCCAAGTTAAAGCCACTCATTTTTATTCATTCACTGCAATCACTCGTTCTTCCTTTTCTCTCTATCTCTCCACCGATCGAAGAAATCAGAGAGAGCAATAGATGGAGCTTGAATCCATCACCGCCCGACGCAGGCTCGCTGCCGTCGCCTCTCACTTCCCTGCTACCAGTTACGATCCAGCCTCCACCGCATCTCTCGTCCCCTTGGTATTTTCCCTTCTCTCTCTCTCTCTTTCTCGTTTCCATATCTGAAGGCGGAGAGTCGGACGGTAGACTTTTTGGATTTCCTTCTCCTAGGTTTTTTTTTTAGCTTCGCGGACTTCTTTACTCGTTAGATGTTTTGTCTGATCTCGGAGATTTCAAGTGTTAGAGTCTTGAAAGTTTTTTGTGCCATAGATGATGATATGACATCTTTAGTTGATTCTGTCTCAAATACTTTATTTTGGTCTAATAAATCTCTTATACCTGTGATGCCTCAGAACTGCAGCAGCAGTTTGAACTCTGTCATCAGAAGGTGTGACAACAAAATCTCTTTTTCCCGGCAAGCATCTTCTGAACAGGGTTTTTTTATGAGACAAGCTTCCACTGATGAGGACCATGAGGTACCAAAAATTCCTGATTATGTCCTTCCTCTCTGGTGATTATAGTTTGTTAAGTAAGGAGTCATTATATCTGTAATATGATCAAATAGTTAACCTTCTTTTGTCGCTTGTGATGCTTCAGAACTTAGGCATCAGTTTGAAGAACTCTGTCATTAGAAGGTGTAACAACAGGCTGTATTTTGCTCGGCAAGCATCTTCTGCACAGGGTTTCTTTATGAGGCCGGCTTCGACTGATGAGGTACCATCAATTCCTTACTATTATTTTTTTAACTTGCTTCTTGTCTGGTNTCTGGTGATTAAATGTGCAAATAGTTCTGTACTTTTTATAAAAGAGAATTGTTTCAAAATGTTTTTCCAGAGGATACCACAGGATGCTGCATCTACCAAGTGTTCTGCGACCAAAACGACTGGCTTCGATTTTTCTTTACCTGAGTACGCTGCACCACAGTTTTCTAAGCCTGCAAAAGAGGAATTCGTTTCTTCTTCTGTATCACCAAAGCAGCAAACGGAAAACGCTAAGCCTGACCTTCCTAAGTTAGCCAATTTAGGTACGAATACAAATATAGGATATCTGATGCATTCCACTCCAGTTACGCTACTTTCCTGATCCTATAACCTGATAATTTTCTTAGAGAAGTTAATGTTTTTTGAAGTTTGCAACCACACAATTATTATAAGTTATTACTAACTAATAAATGTGTTTTATGACCAGCCTTGATCCCTACAGCCAAAAGTACAGGAACTAGCAACCGTACTTCAAACAAATCTTTACCATTGAACATGAGAACTTATAAAAGCTTCTTTTTTTCAGGTACTGTTTGGTCTCCGAGGTCGAATGTTGCTGAATCTCAACACAGCTATGTTGTGGCAATAGAGCTACCAGGGGCCAGTATTAATGACATAAGAGTGGAGGTCGACAACATAAAGTAACTAATACGCATCTTCACACATGTTTTCACTTTGTTCCCATTACTCTCAGTATGCATCGTATGACAAAGGTACTTACCGTTCTGCTGCAGCTTGACTGTGACAGGTAGACGCACATCTATCTGTCAAAAAGTTGATGCAGGCACCAAAGATTCAACCCTTGGATATCATAAGCAGGAGATACTGCAAGGACCATTCAAAGTTTCCTGGCCACTCCCCAGCAATGTGAACAAGGATAATGTTTCCGCTGAATTTATGTAAGTAGAAGCTATACGTATCTAACTATCCAACCTTATGATCACGAAATTCTTCTCTTTGAAACATTCAATCCTAGAGTTCATATGATAGATTCTGCACACCTAAATAGTAGTGGTTTTGGATTACAGTTTTAACTCTTAGTACCAGTCACTCACCCAATATTTATTATTGCATTTGGAGCAGGGATGGGATTCTNTGAAATTCTTCTCTTTGAAACATTCAATCCTAGAGTTCATATGATAGATTGTGCACACCCAAATAGTAGTGGTTTTGGATTCCAGTTTTAACCCAATATTTATTATTGCATTTGGAGCAGGGATGGGATTCTGAGAATAATTGTTCCAAAGCTTTGAGGCCATCGTTCTGGAACCATATATATACGGGAAACAATGTGATATATATCTATGCAGTTTGTGTGGAAAAAAAAAGGGAATCAATATTGAAGAAAGATATGTAAAATAGTTTGGATATCAGAGATTGCAGACAGGCATTACTCAGCTGATAAATAAAGCCATGTAAACAATCCATAAATATATTAAAAAAAATCCTTCATCACTACCAAAAGCCATAAAAGAAAAAGAAAAAGAAATCTCAAATGCATCTATCAAATCCTAAAGCTAAAAATCTCAATCTACTCAACTATGTAGCAAGCATTATTATTGTAATGATTTGGAAGCGGTCCAAGGTACTCAACTGCAGATGGTGTCTGAGACGGGAATGCAAACGTGTTTGAGTGTAGATGAGTAAACGGCATGTAAAAACCATTCTGAGGAGGCCATGGGGCACCTAAAGGATCGAGGTAGTAAACCCGAGGAAGATCGTAGTTTGGGACATATCCATTATGGAACATAGGATATGAAGCTAGATTCTGCTGACACATTAAAGGAATAGGCGGCTCAGGCACAGGGGCAGACGCGGCAAGGAGCTTTCCTTTCCCAATTCCATAGATCAATCCTCTAGCAAACCTGGAATCTTCAGAGACTTGTCTGAGCTTGATGAAGACCAGTGCAGTCATTAAGCTGTCTGAACCAGCGTGATGTGCTCTTCCGACTCGTGTGATCTGTAGTAGCTGAGCTAGTTTGCTTAACCCGAGGTGATCACCGAGCCCTTGACAGTATCCAGCCATGACCTTGGTGTCATAAACTAGACCGAAGACTTTGACAACCTCTGAGGAAAACTCAGTGGAAGTCTCGGGTAGTTTGCGACTGTTGAGGATACTCAAGAAGTAACCGAAATCGTAAGCTCCTTGAAACGTGATGAACTCAACGTGTTTCTGAGTTCGAAACGTAGCCATCAGCTTTGGGAAAAACCCGTAGCCGAACATATCCACTCCTTGGTCTCTAATCTTTTGCAAATCCAAACCATGTCTCCTCAAAAACTCGATCGAAAAATCGTCGCGTTGGTCTGATGGGTCACCGAAATTGGAGAAGTTAATCTCCCAAGTGCCACCGATCTCTCCCTTGGCGTTGAACAGAGTGAAACCACACTGGATCAGCTTCGTAGATTCGATGTTTTTTTTCAAGGCTCTGTAACAATCTTCGTAAGATGAATCGACGCAAGTTTTTTCAATAATTCCAGGGTACTCTGTATCGAATGCGATCAGTGGAAATCTCTTGAGGCATTCCTCCATACGAACCATCTCTTCATCGACGTTGCTCCTCCATACTCTCCTCGCCATCGCTTGATGATTCTGGTTCATGTCTTCTGCAGGTAAAAATTAGGGTTTTTTTCTTAGGCATGAATACAACAACAAGTCTGTTTGATTGTGAGCATTAGGGTTCCTTATAAAAAGTCTCTCTTTTTTTTTTTTTCTATTTATCCTAATTGGTGTACCTTTAGTTTCCTTTTTCCTCTGATTTTTTAATTGATTAAGATATTTAACATTAGCTTGCTCTCCAATTAACATTAACACGGACTTGTGCGTCCTGAGTCCTATTCGTATCTGGTCTGTTTAAATTCGCTCAGATTTGTTTTTTTTGTTTTTTGTTAAATTATATTTTAGAAATTCTCTTTTTTTTCTTCTTCTTTACATTTTGGAATTACTTTTTCTTTTTCTACCTTTTCTTCCAATTTATTTATGAAAAAGGGGAATTTAGTTGTACATCTCTTTTACTTTTTCCTACTATACTATTTTACTCTTTTTTATCAATCCAAATATGGTAACTTCCTTTTTGTCCCCAACATAAAAAAATAGATATAATATATAATGGCAAAACTACCAATAAAAAATAGATTAACTAATGAAATAATTAATTTTTCAACTTATGAATTAAGCCTTTTTTCGAAATCTTTTCAAAAGTACTAAGAACTTGGTTTTTTTAACAATGGTTGTTATTGGTTACTTTTGACACTAAATATAGAAATCGCTTTCTACTATTTTTAATAAAAACTTATCTAGCCCATTACTTGTAGTAGCAAGCGGTTGTAGATTTTTTAAAAAAATTATCCATATCACTAAAACTTATCCATAACATTATATTAATTTTTATAAATTAATATATAGTATTTGATATTGATTATTATATTCTATCAAAAATTTATGATATCAATAACTATTGCAAGATTAAAAAAAAATATACTATATTATATTATCTGATATAGCTAAAAATGGATTTGGGTTAATCATTTGAGTGTCAACTGTCAAGTGTGCTGATATAGTCTCAGAGCGCCATTTATTCGCTTGTCACTTGGCTTATATGGTGGTTAATGGTTATAGAGGTGTTTTGGACATGATTATATAAAGGTCCATATAATTCTACTTTTTTTTGGCTCGATTTTTTTCACCACAAACAGACCGTTGATTTCAAGTTTTGAGTTTGTGCTATGCCCGTAAGGTGTTCGATATAATTCCGCAGAGAGGGTTATATAGCAACGTCGAGGAACGTGGAAACCCAAGATAGGTTAAGCTCCATTTCTCTTTGAGATAATATGAGGCTGCTCATCAAGAGATCACTTCTGATTCACCCATTTGGTGGCTCCTTCATCACTGTCCGATCAACAACGACCTCTGCTCAATATGTTGCTTCCAGATCAAGAGACCCTGTTTTCGAGAAGCTCATGGACAAATACAAGAACCTTCTCAAGGTCATTGCCATACAAGACCTTATCCTAGCCAATCCAACAGCTGATCCTCCTTCTCTATCCATTGAGTTTCTCTCCAGGCTCTCCCAAAAGCTCCACCTTAACCGTGGCGCCGCTTCCTTTTTGCGAAAATACCCGCACATCTTTCATGTTTTGTATGATCCTGTGCAAGCTCAGCCCTTTTGCAGGTTAACTGATGCAGCCATGGAATTTTCTCGTCAAGAGGCTTTGGCTATCACTGCTACTTTGTCTCTTGTTGTTGACCGGTTGGTTAGGCTCTTGTCTATGTCCATATCAAAGTCGATTCCGCTTCGTGCCGTTTTCAAGGTTTGGAGAGAACTTGGGCTCCCAGATGATTTTGAGGACTCTGTGATCTCAAAGAACCCTCATGTTTTTAGGCTTAGTGATGGTCATGAACCCAATACCCATATCTTAGAGCTCGTTCAAGAAGAAGAGAAAAGACCGCAATTTGAAGCCGCGGTTGAGAAATGGAGGATGGTTGAGTGTCCTAAGGAGGATTGCAGTGTCGATAGAACCGAACTTCAGTTTAGTTTCAAACATAGTTACCCACCAGGAATGAGACTGAGCAAGAACTTTAAGGCTAAAGTGAAGGAATGGCAGAGGCTGCCTTATGTGGGGCCGTACGAGGACATGGTTGGTAAGAATAAGAACAGATCGGGCGTAATGGGAATAGAGAAAAGAGCGGTTGGGATTGCTCACGAGTTCCTCAGTCTGACTGTAGAGAAGATGGTGGAGGTAGAAAAGATCAGCCATTTCAGAAAATGTTTTGGGATTGATTTGAACATAAGAGATTTGTTCTTGGATCACCCCGGGATGTTTTATATGTCAACTAAAGGGAAAAGACACACTGTGTTTCTCAGAGAAGCATATGAGAGAGGACGTTTGATAGATCCAAATCCGGTTTACGATGCTAGGAGGAAGCTTCTTGATCTTGTTCTCTTGGGACGCCACGCTGCTTTATCAGAGTCTGGGAACACAAGTATGTCTGAACAAGAATGAAACTGCGAGTCCTCAGTCCCTTGGAGTCTAAGCTATGCAATCTTCCAAATCACATCCAGTGAAGTGTATGAGACACTTGGGAGATGAGATCATCAAGAATCAACCAATCTTGAACATCTCTAGCTGCATATGCATTAAGGAAAATTTCAATATAAACTGTGTTTCTGTGGCATTTGTCCGATTTTGGGATCAATGGTCTTGCTCTCAAGCAAAAGTTGAAGATAGTATGTTTAGAAGGAAAAGCAAGTGAGTTGATGTATATGTGAGTACTTGGATCAAATCTTTGTTTAACGAAACCAATGTAAACTGTCTTTGTTGTGTACTTTGTTGGTTATGTCGACAGAAAGTTGGAAACTATCCAAACTCAATACGTCTTGTTTCTTTGGATTTTGCTTGGTTGCTAAACGCTTCATGTGGCTTTCCTTATTCTACTAAAACTCTCATTCTTTTGCTATTATGTTTTGACTTTTAGAAAGAAAATTACATGGTATTTTGTTAATGTTATTGAAATAAAACTTTACATAGGTTCTCTTAATTATATTGTAATTAATTTGAACATTATATAATTATTGAAATATTTTAACTTTTGAAGGATGTTTAAGGATGAAAAAATGGTTAGGAAAAATGAACCGTAAAATGTGACAAAAAGAGGGACTAAAAGCATTGAAAGGAAGCCACGTAAGATGTTGAGAAACCACATCTCCTGTCTTCAAACTTGTTCTTTCTCTTCTCCAAACAATCTCTCTTTTTCTTCGTCACAGGTGCGTTTCATCTCAATAAGCTGTTTCCGCTTTGTTAGGTTTGAAGCTATCAAATCTTTTGATAACTATAATTAAAAAAGAAATTATTCTTTTGCATGATTCTTCTGCTTGGGTTTTGTTCAGCAAGTCTATTTATTTTTCGTAATTTGACTAGAGGAATTTCGAGTAAATATCTAAGACTGTTGAATTTATGGAGATTAATAGGATATTCAATGGCTATTTTGATACTATAGTTTCTCTTTGGAGCACAAAAAAGATTCAATTTCTGTTCATATGGGTCTCTAATGGTCGCTCATGTTGATTATACTGTTACCAGAAACTTGCATGTTCAAGGTCTAAGTTTTCTTTGGTTGTTTTTCGTTCACGCCATGGCTTGTAATCGTCTGTGCAGATGGCTGCTTCATCGGCTTGTCTTATTGGGGGAGGATTATCTGTCTACACAACCAAACAGAGGAACAAACAGCTTGGGCTTCTTGATAGGACATCTAAACTTACAGTTGTGAAGGCTTCTTTGGATGAGAAGAAACGTGAAGGAAGAAGAGGTTTCTTTAAACTCTTACTAGGAAACGCTGCAGCTGGAGTGGGTTTGCTTGCAAGTGGCAAAGCAAATGCAGACGAACAAGGGCAAGGGGTTTCTTCGTCTAGGATGTCTTATTCTAGGTTCTTAGAGTATTTAGACAAGGGAAGGGTTGAGAAAGTAGATTTGTATGAGAATGGGACTATAGCTATTGTAGAAGCTGTTTCTCCTGAGTTGGGTAACCGGATTCAGCGAGTACGTGTGCAGCTACCGGGATTAAGTCAGGAGCTTCTCCAGAAGTTGAGGGCAAAGAATATTGATTTTGCATCACATAATGCTCAGGAAGACCAAGGTTCTCCAATACTCAACTTGATCGGGAATCTTGCATTCCCGGTCATTCTGATTGGCGGTTTGTTCCTTCTCTCCAGACGGTCCTCTGGTGGAATGGGTGGCCCTGGTGGTCCTGGCTTCCCACTTCAACTTGGTCAGTCCAAGGCAAAGTTTCAGATGGAGCCAAACACTGGTGTAACTTTTGATGATGTTGCTGGAGTCGATGAAGCCAAGCAAGATTTCATGGAAGTGGTGGAGTTCTTGAAGAAGCCTGAGAGGTTCACTGCGGTCGGTGCCCGGATCCCCAAAGGTGTTCTCCTTGTTGGCCCTCCTGGTACTGGGAAAACCCTGTTGGCAAAAGCCATCGCTGGTGAAGCCGGTGTACCCTTCTTTTCCATCTCGGGTTCTGAGTTTGTTGAGATGTTCGTCGGTGTTGGTGCCTCAAGGGTCCGTGATCTTTTCAAAAAAGCCAAAGAAAATGCTCCTTGCATTGTCTTTGTGGATGAAATAGATGCTGTTGGTAGACAAAGAGGAACTGGAATTGGTGGAGGTAATGATGAAAGAGAACAGACCCTTAACCAGCTCCTGACTGAAATGGATGGTTTTGAGGGTAACACTGGTGTTATCGTAGTAGCTGCAACCAACAGAGCAGACATTCTTGACTCTGCTTTGCTAAGACCAGGGCGGTTTGACCGGCAGGTATATATTTGATTTAAATGCTCTCTGTGTGTAACTTTCCATTGATCCTCTTTACTGCTGGTTGCTGAGCGTGTGTTGTTGTTAATGCAGGTATCTGTTGACGTTCCAGACGTCAAGGGAAGAACTGATATACTCAAGGTTCACTCTGGGAATAAGAAATTTGAAAATGGTGTTTCACTTGAAGTAATAGCCATGAGAACGCCTGGATTTAGTGGAGCTGATCTTGCAAACCTCTTAAACGAGGCTGCCATATTGGCCGGCCGCCGCGGAAAGACAGCAATA
>OVAQ01000277.1:5039-38340 GCA_900406345.1 Erysimum cheiri | reverse complement strand
GTTATGATGGTCATGAGACCTTGACCATAACTCCAACGATGATGTGGAGATGTGGTGATGAAGAAGTTGACCCCACGACTGGGTATAAACGCCGTTGATGACCCCACGACTGGGTATACATATCGATGACCTAACGGCTGGATGTTAGCCGCTTTGACCCTGCGACGGAGTATAAACGTCGTTAATGATCCGACGGCCGGATGTTACAGCCGCTTTGACCCTACGACCGGGTATAAAACGTCGACGATGACCCGACGGCCGGGTATAAAGCCGTTATTTTGATGATAAAGTCCCACATCGGTAGTTGGAGAAATAGTCAAGTAATATATAAAGGGTTAGAACCAATCTACTCATTGCCAATTGGTTTTGAGTTGGAAGCCCATAATAAGCCCGATTTAACATGGTATCAGAGCCACCCGATTGTTGGGCCACTCCGTAGATGTTGTTCCCACATATGTTCACGCTTCAGATGGTCATGCCTGAGCGTGAGGGGGAGTGTTAATGAGAAAGTCCCACATCGGTAGTTGGAGAAATAGTCAAGTAATATATAAAGGGTTAGGGCCAATCCACTCATTGTCAATTGATTTTGAGTTGGAAGCCCATAATAAACCCGATTTAACATGATCCTGTAAGATTAGTTGCTTAACAATCTGTATTCTTTTCCTTCTAAANAAAAAAAAAAAAAAAAAACAATCACTATTCTTTGTTTCATTGATAGAGATCTTTTTAATGTCTAGCTCTCTGAGTTTTATGTAACACAAACACGTCAATGAAACACACCATATATATATAGGGAACTAAGATAAGAAACGAAGGGCATTTGACATAATGTTCCGAAATAATTAAAAACAGAGGACAAATAATTAAAGTGTCAAACTATTTGGCAGAAACTTTTTATATAAATTTAACTATTTTGCAGAACAAATAAGGTAAAAAAAAAAGGATTTCCTTGTATTTGGTAGGAATTGCAACTACGAGTCTCATCCTCCTTCATATCTTTTTTTTTCCCTTCCTTTAATTTTATTTTGGTTTTCAAATACTTTTAACATTTAGTAAAGGAACATGAAATTTTCTTGTTTCGCCAAAAATGGAACTCAAAACTGTACGAAAAAGAAAAATGTATTAGATTTGGGTTCTCTGCCTTAGAAAAAGGATTTATTTTCTCTTTTGTTCCATTGAACTTTCCACATGCAAGTACGCTTGAGAAGGTTTTAAAAAAATTATTACTACCAACCATAAATTCTTATTAAATTAAGTAACTAACTATGAAAATTATTGTCTGCAATTGCAAAACATATACAATTAAATCGGACGACACACGAGGGGTTTGAGAAATAACATGTTAAAAACTCGAACGACATACTATTTTATGATTAAAAGAGGTTTTAGAAAAAAAAAATAACATGTTGCTTAGAGAAATATTAATACGCAATAAGATCATATTCATTTGTAAAATAACATGTTGCTTTAAAGCATGTTTTTAATAGTATGATTATACGAAATGTTAAGGGCTACAAAATATTTTGCTCAGAACGTACAGATATCTGTATAGTTTTAGTTACAGCTTTATCATTAATAATTTATCTATTAATATTTTATGATTCATCTAAATAAATAACTGATTAAGGTCATTAGCTAATTCATCCTTGAAAATGATTTTACATCAATCATATTTAATTAGGGAGAACGAAACAATGCGTCGAAGTTAGGCATAATCTAAATTCTATATTAATTTAAATCTTTAATTAAGTGAATAATTTAGTTTGAATTTTTAAAATATAAGTGAATCGAGTTACTGAGCAAGTGCAAGTCACAGACTTGCCAAGTTACCAGTCTGATAACACCAAAAAAAGAAAGTAACCAGTCTGACTAGAGCCAAAACGGTTCGAGTTTGAGAACAGTGGTCGTAACTCGTAAGGAAAGAGACGAAAAACAAGCCGAGACATAATTAGTACTTTTAGATTGGGCCAAGAAATGGGCCTATCCATTACAAATCCAGCAAATCAACAAGTCCAGTGTAGCCGAAGGTGACAATGACAAAATGCAACATACACTTAGAGAAAATGCAACATGCACTGTATAATTATGCATAAGAACAATTAAGTGAAATATAAAGAGGACTGAGGATAGTGCATCATTCAATGATGCGAGTGAAATATTATAATGATTAAGACTTTTGATTAGTTATTCAAGATGAACTTGGTAATTTCTCGTTCCAAATCTTGTATGTTAACGTACGCAATAAAATGAATTGTTCATTCTCCAAATATCTTAACAGAAAAAATCTATCCAATTTTTCGAATTTGATTTTTTGGCCATACTATTTTTATTTCGCTGATTTAATATGAAAAACTGTGACATTTTTCAGGCATCTATATAGCTGATATATACATTTTTTTTTTCTCCCAAAAGACCACAATAACATCAAATGAACACAAAACAAAGGAGAAGAGAAACGAAGCAAATCCATCTTATTAATTCAAGTTTCCATTTTTCACACTTTTTTGAACCTTTATTTTTAACAATAAGTACATTTTATTTGAAAAAGAAAACAAATCCGCTTAAGGAATAAAAGAAGGAAAACCCAAAAAAAACCTCAAATTACTAATTGATACGTGAACAATCCCTTCGGATCTCACCAGCCCTACCAGTCAAGACTCCGACCCGACCCAATTTCGTGATCGCCGAGACAAAAGCTTGTCTAAAAGCTGCTTCACTGTTGGCAAACGTATTAACAGTAGCTCTAGACCGTTGATCTGTGAACAAGACTTGATCTGACGTAAACAAACCCTTTCCTTGTTGGAGATTCTTGAAGTAAGCATTGTCGAAAGTACGTGGACTGGTGGGATCCATGTTGATTGCGATTCGTGGGTCGACCCGGATGGGACACATTTGTCTAAGCTGAAGTGCGTATTGACCGTTAATACTCGGGTCGATACGGGTTCTAGGGCTAAAATTGTAAATTCTCTTTGAGAATTTCCCACAATGTGCAAATCCGATAGTGTGTGCTCCTGAATTATACATAACATTTGTTAATCATAAGAATTTGGTTACGTACAAAAGTTAAATCGGTTTAGTTCGGTTTGGTACCTGAGAGGGCAATCATGTCGGTTTGAGTGAGACCGTGACGGCTAAACATGGAGTTGAGCTGGTTTAGGTTGAAACCGGGTTGAGGCAGACTGTTTTGAACGCTGGCCTTGGTTGATAATCTGCCATCTTTCCTCCCTAGTTCCACCGGGTAGCTCGGTCCTCCGGTCTGCAATTTTGATTTATTTTCAATTATTCGATGATTATTATAATTAACCTATATATCAATAATTCGTTTTTATTCGGACTATATTATGACCTGTTAATTGTTATATGTATAATAATCACAAACCGCCAATACAAGGTGTCACTTTACGAATATATATATTACTTTATTGTTAAAGCTCGATCCATGCTTTGTATGTTTAATATATAATATGATTAGCTTTTTCACACGAAAACAGAAAACGATATATACTGTCGAACACAACCGAATATTCAACACCTCGGACATTATATAATATAAAGTAAAAAAAAGAGAGGAATAATGTAATTAAAATAAAAAAGATATAGTAATATACCAAAACGACGACTTCACGAGTGGCAAGAGCCAAAATGTCAGCACATGAGACTTTGTTGCGGCATTTAGGATCCCTTTCAACGGCTTGCTTCGCCTTCATCACCGTGTCAAATCCGTCTCCGGCCAATGACATGTCATCTGGATGGTCTCTCTCCGACGGTGATGCTAACATTATCGACGCATCACATCCCTAAACATTCATATAAGATTAAGAACGTACGTAAGCTAATTACATATGTAAGGAGAAATGTCTTAAACTTCAAATCTAGACGTTATGCGTAGATTATTATATTTAGTAAGAAAATATTATTACATTTCTTATATAGATTCAAAACTTTCTTAAGAAAAATGTTTTGAACCCCATCTATAGAAGGTCCTCCTAGGTATGATGATAGATATATATATATATAAAAATTGTAGCTTACGCGAACGAAGCAATCATGGAAGAAAAGGCGGAGAGTGGCTGGAGCGGTGACGAAAGTCTGCTGGAATTTCTGACGGACGGCGTTACGTACAATGTTTTCGACGTTGGGACATGAGTTCCCGTAGAAACCTGTCCGGAGCTGAGCAGAGACACATGAAGAGAGGAGAAGAAGAGAAAAGATGGAGAAGATGGTTTGCGCAGAACTCTTCTCCATGGCTAATTGCCTAATTCAATTAGATGTTCTAATCTTTTAGATTTTTAGAGTCTCTTTTTATACTAGATAGAAAGAGAAATTTAGATTGAAGGGTATGGTACAATTTGGGCAATTTAAATATAATAATGATGTGATGATTATTATTCTGATGATGAATTGTTGAATGATATATTAAAATATGGAGAAACTGTTAGGAATGTGGGTGTAACACTCCATCTACATATTGACAATTTGAGAGGAGGCTAAGGTGAGGCTTCGAGTTATTATTTTAATCTTTCATATTTGTATTGATTCTCAAGTAAATCAAGAAATTAGCTGTAACCAAGTGGTCTGTATTGATCGAGACAGTAATTGTATTCTTTTAGATGTATAAAATTGTTCACTGCATAACTTGTTAAGGCTGTGGACTGTTACAATTAGTCTTGTCTTTTAATGGAAAAGAGACAATGCATTAAGAGAACAACCAAACAACCAAACGACAAATCAGTTACATTTATAAAAATGTGTATGTGGATAGCTCTCACACATATGTATATACTCTGATATGAATGTGTGTTGTATATATATATATATATGTACATGCTTACTTTTTTTTTTGTTTTTTTTTGTTTTCCTTATAACTGTATACATGCTTATCTTTTGACAACTCAATGGCATGTTACCACTTTCTACCAACTACTTAAACAAGATCGATAGGGGACAAGAAGAAGGACTCATCTTATTTCATTTCACTTGTATATCTACCTTAAAATCTCATTTTACAACGTGGATTGTGATCCGAAAGTTGACTTGTCATAATTAACTAATCGATTCATTTATTTATAAGTACTTGTAATTGTGAAACTATTCAAATTAGCAGAAGAAGACTTAATTAGAAAATCAGTCTAATGGTAGTCCAGTTAACACCTTATATACACAAAGAGACTATTGAATATTTCTTTACAAGGAATTGCTATGTTGTAAGATCATATCACCTAGATCTATCTTTGAATGACAATATCTTGTTCAAACTTTTCATAAGTTCATCCATTTTTTAACGGTTCTGACTTAAATTTCGATTTATTACAAATTTGACAACCGGTATATGAATATCTTTATAGAACTAAGAACGTTGTTACGCCTAACTTACCTGCAACATCACATCTTAGTTTGATGCGTTCAAACGATCGAGATGAAGTTAAACCTGGAAAGTGGAAACCCATGTCAGTTAAAAAGTTAAAACACGTACATATATATGATATATCATTATACGCTAATTAATTACAAATTTGATGAAGAATACATCAAAGATCGAATACTTTATATGTATTTTGATAATATTTTTTATTTAGAATTAAGTTATGTGAGATGATGCAAAGTTTCCATAATTTTCTTTTTAATGTATTAGAACTAATTTTAATTTTCGTTACAAAAAGATTTGATCATGATTGTCTTATTGGACACAATTTTTCTAGTTTTCAATGAAATAATTAAAAGTGATTCACAATAAAAACAAGTTGTAAGAAGTTTATAATAATCGGGCGTCACGGTCACGAACATGTTCCTTGATGCTGTAGTATTGTCAATAATTGAGTTGATAATGTTTTGTTTTATTCTTTTATTTTTAAATGATAATTTTTTTCAGAGATGATAATAAAGAAAGAGCTAATGGTAAAAAAGCGATAGCGCATGTCATTGTAAATGTAATACCAACTGCGAGTTAATTTAATCACAAGTATCCTATCAAAAAAGTTTTTAATGTCACAAGTAAGCAGCCGTCTTCCATGCAAGTTTTGATTAATTATTATAACCGTAAAATAAGTTACTAAAGAGTAGACACATTTCCAAAACTACCCATAATTTTGTATGAAGTAGATGATAACTATTTTCTAATTTTTTTAAAAAATATATAAAATTCATCTTAGTTGATTTTTTAATTTTTTTCTAAAGAAATTTTTGAAGAGTCATTTTTTCATTTTTTAATTGATTTTTTAGTTTTGCAAAATTCAAAAAACAAAAATTTAAATTTAAAATCTAAAAACCAAAAACTACAATCTAAAAACTTTTGGAAAACTCACATCAATGACTATTGACTTTGCAATTAGCATGATGACAACAAGTTGATAATTGCTATTTTAGCCGTGTTCTCTTTGGTTGAATATGAAATTTGGTTAGAAGACTAGTTTTGTCTTGATGATCCAATTAAGTCTAAACTATAACGTTTCGTATGCCGTATGGTATAGTATATAATTATCGATTCGAATACGACAGGCTAAAAAGCCTAAAATCATTAGGGTTCGTTAAGACGTCCAACTAGAGAGATGTGGCAGTATGTGATGACTCATCTTAATAAGTAAATTTAATTGAAAAATAGTTAAATTGCAAATTTACGTATTGTTTGTGTTGGGAGGAAAAACACTTTTTTGATAAGTCTATATCCAATAATTCAAACACTGCGGTTTAGAGAAACCACCAAACATCTGTTTCGGTTAAGTAAACAGTTGGGTTAATCGCTAGCTGGCCTCCGAATTATTTGATCAAGATAAACTAATTAATACCAAAAATCAACATAAGAGTTTTAAGTCTTGACGGCTCTAATCAGTCTCACATGGGATTGGCATCTAACCATGATCATAGGGAAAACGACGCCGTCTCCTGTACTCTGCTTTCTTGCATTGACCGAGAAATCACAAGAGAATATATCCATAGATACTAAAATCTGGCTATCACAAGAGAACGATATATTTTGGAATTTATAAATCGTTCAAACCAAAATACTTAACTTGTGTCCACCCTAGTCCCTATACCATATGCTTGCTAGCAAATTCCGGTCTTAGATTATACATCTAGGTACTATGCAAAATTTTCAAGTGCTAATGTGCATGTTTAAAATTCAACTAGTATAACAAAATATTTATTAGACTACAAGCTAATAAAATTCTAACTTCGACTAAAATTTTAGACATGTTTGTGATAAACTATTATTTTAGGATATTCTTTCGTCATCCAACGAAATTTTTTTAAAATATCGGGTAAAAACATTTAATAATTTTATGAATAATGTGACCAATATATAATTTTCATCAAATTCTGACAACTAAGATATCCTTGTATATAATTGTATAATTCGTACACTTTTCTGTACACCAAAAAGGCAAGAAGGCACACAATACTCAACACAGTCTATTTTTTCATTTTTATGAAATCTCACTAAATAAAATCTTCCTTTTGCAATCAAATTTCCTCAATTTGATAACAAAACAACCCCAAGAATAAATAAATCAAAGACTCAAGGCCAAAACATGTGACCTGAAGAATAAACAATCTAACCTCATCCCATCAAACTAAACAACAACAAAAAAATGGAGAGAAACAAGCAAACAGATCATGAAAACAAATCAAAAAGATTTGAAGGAAAAGACGAAAGAAAATTAGAGGAAAAGAAAACTGCTCTGGGTTGTTTTTTGTAAACAAGCCATGAAAAATGTATTAAGCTTCTCATGGGGAGCAGAAGCAGCTTAAAATGCACTGACACTGTCCCTTGAATCTTCTCCTTATAGCTGAAACCAAAACAAAAACCCAAAGAAAACTTAACTATTTATTCTCAGTCGAAAAAAGGACAGATTCTAATGTTATATTTGCGACTGTGTGTGTTACCGGATTTTAGGAAAGCTTTTGATGGAGAAGAAGAAGGATTATTTCTCAGAAAAGCTGAACAGCCATTTTGAATTTGTTCTGTTTCCATTTAGGCAGCTTGTAGAAAGCTTCTTTCGTCATACCGAATTTCTCCTTGAATTCCTCTGATGAAAGGTAGGCCTGTAACAAAGACCAACGAATGTAAATATCTTCCTTCTTTCATTGCAAAGTTCACAATTACAATCGAAATATTTTTTGGTTTGAACTTACCTCTCTCCTTGTTACATCAATGTCTGTGACAGGATCAGTGGAAGTTGTCTTGAGACGTTCGTAAGGGTGAGCTGGTAAATCTTCTTCGTCTTCGACTCCTTCTTTAGCGTCTTCTTGAATCGTCAGAGATTCTATCCGGCTGCTCATTGATTTCTCCTCCGTGTCATTTTCCTTTTTCTCTTCCTTTTCTTTTGAGTTGGATTCCGGCGCTGGAGACTCAGGTGTCTTTGGGCTCGCTTCATGAGCAATAAAAATCAAAAGGTTAATACTCAAAGTGAAAGAAAAAGTGAATCTCTAAATCAAGATGGAAACAAGAATTGAAACTTGCAGATAATATCTCAGCAGAAAAGTGAATCCCTAAAAAAGGATGATAATATTGAAACTTTCAAATGCTCATTCTGCGAAAATTTGAATCCTAAAACAAAAATGATAGAGATTTGACACTCTCACATGATTTACTAAGCTTAAATGTTTGTAAAGTATACCTTTGACTGGTTTTGGAATTGAAGGTTCTTGGGGAGGTGTTTTTACTTGTTCGAAAAGGGCAGTACGAGAAGCAATGGCTGAAGACTTGGGAGCAAGCTTTGAGGAATCAGGAGTTACAGATCTTGGGTAGAGTTTTCTAACTACTGGTGGAGGAGTTGAGAGGTTTCTTGCATTTTGGCTTTCAAATGTTGCTGCAAGTGCATTGAACGCTGGAGATCTGCCCCTCACGCGAACCCTGTCTGGACTAAACGACATGCTTCTTGACCGCTGCTGCGACTTGTCAGGAACGCTGGCACGACCACCATATGATGCTGGAGTTCTACGTTTTGGTTTCTAATCATCAAAGGCACAACAAAAGAGAAGAATGAACAAACAAATTTTAAGAAGCACACACACTCTGTGGAATCATCAATCAAAAGGAAAAGCAAGAAAAGTCTTTACATCTACAACTGGAGTTCCACCATTTTTGACAATTTTGAGTTTTCTTTGGAATGAGTTTCCATGCATCTGTAAACAAAAAACAAGTGGTTAACCCCCTGTCAGGGTTTCCTTCTTTTCTTATATCTCTCGGGGAAACCGATTGAAGTTGTTAGGTACTTACAGCGGATTTTGAGGAATCCCAGGAAGTGAAAAACCGGGTGAAGAATGATGGCTCACCGCCTTCCATGATCACATATATAGGGGCTTCAGGGGATAACTTCTCCAGGAGAGAATCTTTCTCGATGAATTTCTAAGGAAACAAAAGGTATAAATGAGAAACTTGCCTAAAAATTTCAGGATCTTTAGAGACTAAATCACTCTAGAGTTAAGGCAGGGTTTAGTTTGCAATGTATCTATTATATCTGACCTCTCCAATAGTTAAAGCTAGCAACTTGTTCTTTGGGACTACTTCTTGGCCAACCCAGACAAAGATTTCTGAGTGACAGTCTATGATAAATATATCTTCGGTCATCAAGTCATCCTGTGTGAAGTTATATATCTCTGTCACCTGCCAAAAGATCACAAAAAAAAAAAACTTGGGATTGAGCCACATTCCAAAGCATTTTCCAACTATGATTGCATAAATCTTTGGTGATAAAATAAAAAATTTGAAAGTAAACTAACCTTCAGAATTTCTGGATTAATTTGCATTTCAGCAATCAAAAGAAGAAAAAAAAAAACAGAGTCATTGTGTGCATATATCATCTTAGGCTTAAACATTATGGGGAAAAAAAAAATGATCATTTGTACCTTTTGTGAATGTACAGGAGAACAAGTGAGGGTCACGCTCGGGTTCCTTTGTGAGCTTTTGGCTCTTATATTCAGTTTTGCCTCCTAATAACTCCCAGAACTGTTCTGATTCTGAACCTTCCTTTTGTGCTCTAGTCTGTAGGTTTGGCTGAACAAAAAGTATAATAAATGGTGCTTAAGGATACACTTAAAACATAATTACGAGTCTTATAATTGATCTTTACTATTTATGATTGACACATAGTAATTGACTAATCCTTATAGTGTAGAGATTAACGTGAAAATTATCTTACCTTGATAAGATCTAGCTGCCTTTCAACAAGTTCTTGGTCAGTTGCGGTGGTTAAATTCCCAGCCCAAGTAAAGACGGAAGAATCATTGTGTAGTATGTAACAGTATGAGGAGTTCAATGATGAAGCAACCTGTTTTAGTAAATAGAGAAAATATTATAAGCCATGAAGATGTATGACTAAAATAGCCAAATGCACATGTGACCTCGATATAGTTCTCACTTCTTAATGATTCTACAGTATTAAACAATGAAGAATGGGAAAATGACATGTACCGGGTCAACTTGTATAGCTTGCATATTTTCCGGACCAGACCCTTGAATTCGGAATAGAGCAAGACCATTCTCATTGTATGTATCATCATCAACTTCTTTCTCGGCTATGTATTTCTTGTATCCACTGCTAATACCACCCTGTAAAGATCAACCGATCGGTTCCATCAGACAACAAAGTATAAATATGGATGATAAAACAAAACTGCAGAACTGAATTATTTTCCCCAAACCTTGAAAACGATAAAGCTTTGCATAATCACGAAGAATTGAACAGGTTCCTTTCCTTCATAAATGCGAGCCTAAGACAAGAGAATGAAAATGTTGAGCAGAAAAATAATATTATCCAACGGGATAGAGACTTTTGGAATGAGTGCAGAAGAAGATTACTTGGGCTGGTACGAATTTCATTGACTCAACCATTTTGGTCGCCATAGAGACTGCAGAACCTCTTTCTTCCTACACATGATTACAAACTAACAATTTTACACCTAATTTCAACTTGTAAGTTATTGCTTCAGCATATACATCAACAGAATATATGTGACACAGTCACACAAAAATGAAAGAATTGCTTCTGTTATTTGGAGAGCTCACCTCCACACTTTGTTTGCCGAACCACGTTCCTATAAGAACTTCTTCTTTCTCTTCTCCGGGATAAGAATACTGGAAAACATAGCAATCTCCACTGTAGAATTTTGAATGATCAGCAGCTTGAAGGAGAGTCTTTTCCTGACCATTCACACGCCAAACCTGCAGATTTCCCGTGCAATCGATGAAAGCTTGAGGCTCTTCTTTAGGCGGAGCAGCTTTCATCAGGCCTCTCACGTTTACTCCTTGTCGTTGCAAAAGAGCTGCAAATGATCAACAAATGAGAAAAGAAAAGAACCTAACATTTCAGCTACGTGTAAGTATTTAAAATCATCATCGAATTTTGAGTTCGGATTTATGGACCTGCAACTCTGCCTCTACCATCCTCTGACACAGTTGTATTAGTTTCTTGAGTCCAAGATTCAAACTTTGATCGGAATGGCACAGTTTCAAACCCTTCTATTATGCGGATCATTTGCGATTTGGGACGTTCAGATGAACGAATCATTTCCTGTATGGTTCTACTAACATCAGCAAACATTATAGTACACAACACAAAACAACACTTTCTTTCAATTTGTTGAAAAGCTTACTTCTGCGGCTCCACTCGCAATTTTTCTATCATCGAGAGAAGTGGTTCTTCCCATCCAAACAAACACTTCAGTTCCACAATCAAGAATGTAACACTTGTTTGTATCCAGCATTTCCCTCTTCAATGAATCGCCTTCGACGGGATTTGCCTGTCCCTTCTCGACACTACAAATTCAGAAAAGAAAATTGTGTTCAGTTGAAGCATTATGGGCTCAAAATATATGTAATATGACAAGATCTTACCAAAATAATTTGGTGATATCGGAATTGTAAGTTTTGTCTTCATCATTAGCTGTTTTCCTAGGTAGCGGAGCAAACCCACCAAAGAAACCCCAAAATTCTCCACTATCAGGATCAGCCATAAGTTTCCCATCCTCTGCAAAATGAAACACATGCAATTAGAGACCAAAGCAAAGAGATAATAGAGATACTAATCCCTTATTAAACCAGTTGTCTCACTTACCAACTGTAGCAACTTCACATGTCCCATCATGGTATGTATCTTTGATGTACTGCACCACTTCCAATGCTTTTGCTCTCTCTTGGATACTTGAATTTGATCCATTGAATTGGAAAATCTTGGACTTTGTGTCAAGAATGTAAATATCGTCATGGTTTAAAGAACTCCGAGCAAAAGGAACCTGTAATCAATTTAGACTGTTAGTGTATGACTACAAAGTGAGATAAAAGATAACGGATAAAGGATCCAAAAAGCAAAATGTGACTTGCCTCTTTGACATGGACAACATGTTTTCCTCTGCAGACGAACAAGCGGGTAACATGTTCTTCAGCTTCCACATGTTTGAATCCTGATGCTACTCCACCTTCTTGAGGTATGATACATGGCTTAAAATAAGACAAGAATTTCTCGGTTTCATTGCCTTGAACTTCCCGATACTGAACGGCACGACCTCCAAGAGCAGCATCTAATTCAACTGTCTTAACTGCAGCAGTCCCGGCTTCATCCTAGTTTTTTAAAGAAGATTATTATCATCTCTCAAACGTTTCCGTCATTCTACGAAACGAAAAAATGACAAAGGATATGTTAAAAGGGGTTTACCTGAGAGGTATCTTTACCAAGCCAGTAATGGATATCATGGCGCAATGCACCAGTTTTTAACGCCGTCGTCTAGTGACAAAAGATTGATCACCAGAAATAAAGTAATTTAACCAAGGTCGATAAGAAAAGCCGCTTAAAACGGCAATAGGGAAACAAAAAAAATCGTTACTAGGCCTTAGTTACCTTCAATACTATGTAAGAATCTCCGGTGAAAAACTTCCCTATAGAAGATTTTGGAATGGGTGTAGGGCGGAAATTCTCGATACGCCATACCTCAATACCACTATCTTATTGTCAAGGAGAATATCATGCAGAGATAAATAGAACCCGCATTGTGAAACATAGCAGCATACAGTAAGAGTTTTGACATTAAAAGAGGATCAAAACTGAAGGATACGCTTTCTGACCAGCTCCTTGGAAAGCTGGATCTAAATCTCTCATGGAAACAGACATACTTAAGCAGTATTTACCACTTTCTCCAACTTATGAATGCCGCAAACGATAGAGAAGAGAAATAATAACCTATGAGACAATAGCAACTAAGAGTAAAATTTCAAGAATCAGCAAATGCAAACCAAAAGTATCAAAAGCAATCAAAGAACACATTTAACTGCAGACAAGGCATTACAAGCATTGGAAAAAAAGTTCTTGCAACAGCCATAATTCCAATCAAACTCGATGAAACTAATATCGATTTTCACCAGTAGCATACACTAATGACCATGATTAGATTCAGCTGATGAATAGAAGAGAAACCAGTAATCAATTAGAAAGAACAGTGATGATTTCTCATGAACTGAAATGACTTGACACAACTCAGAATCCACAAGGGTCAACATCAATCCATCACAAGTCAATCTCTGTCAAAATGCAAACAAAATAAACTCTGAAATTGATGTTACATTGGAAGTAGGGTTTATCTGATTTCAATTCCCCAGAAAAACAGATTAAATTAGATGACAATTAGAGATATATAAAAAAAAAAAAAAAGGAAGAACATTTCGATTGAACATCATCATAATCACCAAACCCAACATTTGAATAAACATCACAAAACCCAATGTAAAGCTCAAAGAATGATGCTTCTCTCTACAAATCTATTTCAGTAATTAAAAACTAAAACTTTGGCTTAACCAATCAATAACTACTATGAAATTCAGATACCCAATCAGATCAACGCAACTCTTAGAACTAATCTAATCAAAGATAAATTCAAAACAAAACCCAGAAAATTGAAAAATTTCAGAGAAACAAAAAACGAATAAAATCGATACGTTTCAGTAATTACCTTTATATGAATCCACTATTCAGCTCCAAGCTCAGATCCAATCTGATAACAAAAATCCCAAAACAAAAAAAATACAAAATTTTCAAGTCAAAATTGTCTTCCCTGGGAGACGAAGCAAAAGAAGAAGCAGAGGAAAAAAGTGAAAGAGAGAGAATTGAATTGAAAGCTTTATTTAGAGAGAGAAGCTGATAAACAAAACAATTGAAGTCTTTAGAGAGAGAGAGAAAAGGGCAGAGAAAGGTTGGAGGGAATGATGAGAAGCCAGGCGTGCTTATCACTAACACATTAGAGAGGAGAAGAACCCATCAACTGTATCTTTTCTTCATTCTTCATTATAATACCCAATTTCAAGTCAACAATCACAATAAAAATTAGACCTTTAGAGGAAGATAATTGTTTTCCAGGATAGAAAAATAAAAATTGAAACTTTTTTTACAGTTTCTTTGTTTGGTGATTTTTTGTGGGTTTTTTTTTTTTTTTTTTTGACCTGTAATGAATTGGAGATTTTGGCGCAAACATAAAATCTTATTTATTTACTTTTATCCATCAATGTTTTGACTACATAACACACAAGTTCAGGTTTGTAACAACAATCACAGGAAATTAATAAATGATTTTTGGTTTCTTCAGGGTTAGATATGTAATTAAATTCACAATTAATTTGGTCACATCTCTTTTGATTTTATTTTATTTTACTTTTATTTCATTTACAGGTAAGAATTTGGTTATTTCCATAAAGTCAAAACTTTTTTGCATAATTTTCTTTAGAGATTAAAACCCAATTATGGAGGCCTAAAAGTATATATCTAAAGAATCTGAATTTGGTTCCTAATAACATCAGAATTAAGTATGAAAAGAAAAATGTTTGCACTAAAAAGAAGAACAAACAAAAGGTACAATTTACCTTTAACTTTAAGGCTGTTTGTCATACTTTCTTCCTCTCTCTCTCTCTCTCTCTTTTCAGTCTTCGTTAACAAATAATTTCAAGCTTTTTTGATGATTGATTAGAAATGTGTTTAGTTTCATGAATTGGGAGAAATAAATAAAAAAAAGTCTCATGAATTTAAAATAGCTTCCTTAGGTGAATAATTTAGACCAATCTTTGTTGACAAGAAAATTGACCAAATTCTGATCATATCATTAAATTAACATCTTTGACATGTGTATTACTTTTAATTAAATAGTCTAGTGTTTTTTTTTTTTTTGCTAAAAAGTGTCCAATATGAAATTTACTTTGGGTCATCTTTTTCTTTTTTTTTTTCTATCTTAAAAAATATTTCCTTTGTTCGATAAGGATTAGCTTTTTAGAATTAACAAAATATTTAATAATTAACTTCTTTGAATCATTTTTATTATAAAGTACTTATTTGAATTACATTTTGCTTGATTTAGTTTTATTTGTTTAATTTTTCAAATATATGGAGTAAGTAAAAATCATAACANAAAAAAAAAAAAAAATTTTTTTTAAAAAAAAAAAAAAAAAAAAATCGATCTTCATAAACGACGAGAATAATAATAAAATTTAAAATTTAAAATGAAGAAAACAGTTTGATATGATTCCATGTTTGGCGGTCTAAGTTTATGGGCCGAGTCAATATCATGTTTCATGTTTCATATACATATATTGTTCTTCATTCGCCCTATTATGATCTAAAATTTGTTATCCGTCTCTCCAGTGAGTTCATTCGCCCTATTATGATCTAAAATTTGTTATCCGTCTCTCCGGTGATAATATTCTTCTAACTAATACAACACTCATAAACTAAATAGTGTGTTTGTTCTTTGTGGTTCTATATATCTTCTCACATCCGTAATAACATGTAGAACCTAATCCGACATTTTAACGAGTATTTTTAATCTTTTCCTTTTTTCTAATTCAAAATAAACTGAAAGCATCTAGTATTGAAAATTACATTTACGTAGAATCCTTTTTGGTCACTGTATTATGAGATTTAAGTCATACACAATCAATGATTAAAAAAAAAAATTTATGAATGGTCTTCTTGTTTTTTTTTTTTTTTTATTACTATAATGTAATTGCTGTTGTTCTAAAAAATGTACAACAAAAGAGGAAAGAAATAAAAAGATCGAACACAGGAATATTCTTTCCAAGAAATTAGGACCACTTTATCTAGATTTTATGTGTTTGGTATAGTTTCGTACTTTTGTTAAATACATTTTTCATGATCTGCTTCTTACTTGTAAAAAGCATCTACTTCAAATGAAAAATTTCATCTGAAAAAAAAATTAAAAAAATTCATATGCTTCTTACCTCAAACTCAAATCGTGACTATATGTGCATGACTTGTAATCGGTCAAGGCCTACATATTAGTAATTTACCGTAATAATAAGAAAATGCTTTTTAGATTGAGGCTTATAATATTTCCTCATAAATTCATAATGGATAATTAGTTAATACACAAAAGCAATTATGGGATGACGATGGATCGTCTTTTAGTTTCGTGATGGTATGAATATATTTGATCACACACGGTCAATTATATACACGTCTACAACTATACAGAGATAATCATAGAAAACTACGTCTTGATCAAATTTATAACATTTAGCAAAAGAAATGTTGTTGCCGATAAGAAAACATTACCATGACCTTTATATTATTTGGCTAGCATATATACATAGGATCAAAATGAACATAATATATTGTTTTATAGAGTGTTTTTATTGAGATATGGAGAACCGGAGATTGACCGTCGGTCGATATCACAAGCCGAAGATTATGGAAATCATGAAGATCGAGAAGGATCTAGAAGATCATGATATTGACAATATCTTAGTTTAGGAATATTTACATTTATCTTTATCTTGATTTAAGAAATTAGGTTTAATCTTATCACTATATATATGGATATATCTTGTAACATTATTTTCATGAGAGTCTAATATAATTCTTTCCTAAACACCTTTATGTTCCTACTCTCATCAAACTTATCATGGTATCATAGTCTTGATCATAATCATATGGGTTTAAGGTTTCGTGCTTCCGCATTATGAAAAAAAAAAAAAAAAAAAAAACTATGATTTTCTATTGATTTTTCTTTCTTTTATTTTTGACCTCTCTCCATCGTATCTTATTAACGTTGGAGGTTTCTTTTTAGCCTTCTTCTAAATTCATGGGTGGTTTACTATTGAAAAAAAAAAAAAAAAGAGAGAGAGAGTTTGTGATCGTCTCTTTCATGAGACTTGAGATCATTAGCACGTGATTGTCTTCTTTATCAGTCTTCATTTGGATTCATCTTAACTACGAACAAGATGATGGCCACGAAGATTTTCGACGGTGATGACGACCACCGTAAGTTATGACACAAGTTTCTTCATGAACAAGAAGTTCGAAGAACGACCAAGACTTGTGATTTTAATCCGATGGAGATACACAACTTGATAGATGTATTTTCCACTAATTTGACCCTAGGACCGGGTATAAACGTCGATGACCTAACAGTTGGGTGTTAGCCGCTTTGACCCTACGACAGGGTATAAACGTCGCTAATGATCCGACGGCCGGATGTTACAGCCGCTTTGACCCCACGAGCGGGTATAAACGTCGACCGAGATCGACGGTCGATATCACAAGCCGAAGATTATGAAAATCATGAAGATCGAGAAGGATCTAGAAGATCATGATATTGACAATATCTTAGTTTAGGAATATTTACATTTATCTTTATCTTGATTTAAGAAATTAGGTTTAATGATTTAAGAAATTATGTTTAATCTTACCAGTATATATATGGATATATCTTGGAACATTATTTTGATGAGAGTCTAATATAATTATTCCCAAATACTTTTATGTTCCTACTCTCATCAAACTTATCAGTTTTCGTTCCTAATTATAATATTTTCCACCTTATTCATGTGCGTACGTCCGTGCAGGTAATTAAAATAATTATTGTGGTGTGATATATTTAGTTTAGGGTTACG
The DNA here is from genome assembly GCA_900406345.1 of Erysimum cheiri. NCBI lineage: Eukaryota > Viridiplantae > Streptophyta > Magnoliopsida > Brassicales > Brassicaceae > Erysimum > Erysimum cheiri. The sequence continues at coordinate 20,456 of OVAQ01000277.1, read as the reverse complement.
CAGGGATCGTCATAAATTTTACCGTGTCAAAATGATAGCAATACAAAACTCGTTGTACAAAACTTTACTCAATCAATATCTTTTAGTTTATACTGCTACAAAAAATTCTGTCTTGTTTACATCGTTTCGTTTTAGGTTATACAACTTATATCTCAGTAGTATATCACCAACCAAATCAAGTGTCTTTGGCCTAGTGGTAAATGGGCTCCAGCTGGAGCTTCCGCCCTGGGTTCGAATCCCCTTGGCCACCCGAAGACGCCTTAAGTGGTAAGAAAACGTGGATTTCTCGTGGGTCTTATAGAATTAGTTTTTGGGCCTAGAAAGCTTTTGGGATCCCCACGTTTATCAAAAAACTTATATCACCAACCATAATTATCACGCGGAGAAAATGAGAGTGTCTTTTTTGGGCAAGAGAATAAATATTATATTGTCTTTTAAGTTTCAAGAAAAGTATACATCAAATTAAATTTTCTATTCAGAATAAAATAATGATAAATATCAAAACCGACCAAAGTAAAGTACACACACTTTCGGCTCCAATGTATATGATTCGACTACAAGGACAATGACTTGGTCGTTTTAATTCACAACGACTATCGTATATAGCCGCCGGCACCGTGGAAATTGATGGTCGGAGCCGCCGTGAATCGTCGTGGATGATGTGGACTATTTCGTTTGACAATCGTTGGGAAGTTCTTGTTTTAAAACTAAATTAATAATTATTCTAAGTTCCTAGCAAAGAGTATGGTTATTTAGTGGCAGACAAGAATCAATGTATAATTTCTATAGTTAGTGTGAATCATGTCCTAATTATCGATTATTATTCTCTCAAAAAACAAAGAAATTATCGTCTCTATTTGACATACCTTTACCATCTTTAACACAAAGGCAAGAAGAGTCTACACAAACAATTCTTCATAATTGTACTTTAAAAAGTCTTAAGACATTCATTGCGCAAATTAAAAGCTCTAAAATATTTGTGATTTTCTTTTCTTTTATTGCGCAGTCTAACTTTTGATAAAGACAGATTATAAACAACAGATTCACAAATCAAAATCATTAATCATATTAGAAATAAAAACACATGCTTATGTGGTTTGGAATTTATTGTAATTTTCTCAAAGGACTACAATAAGAACAAAACTGACCATTGTCTGGTCTGTAGAGAATGCCCAACTTTACAACTTCAACAAGAGAACAAATCCCATCACCCCCAAAAAAATGCTTTACCACAACAGGAGAAGTCAAAAAAACTAATTGTGAATTTTCTAGACTTTTCCTCCGTACTTGAAATTCAACTTGTAGTCTTGTTGCAGAGTTGCTAGAGAGTTTCTACAAGGACCTTCTGCAGAAGAACAAACAAAGACCAGAGACAAACAAATTATGTCCAAAACCGATTCTAGCATTAGATCATTAATGATGTGACAAGTAAAAAAAGATAAGGTCTTTACCACCAAATGCTGTATGGAGATATTGAAGATCGTTAGGTGAGCAAGAGTCTATAAGAGCATACACACCAGGTCTTAAAGCTTCATCTACCTCCCTGCAAAAGTTGTAAAATAAATTAATTTGTATCTACTTATTCTGGTGGCATCCTAAAGCTTGAGGACAAACACCATTAAGCCATATTTGCAGTAAGTAGTAGTTTCTAGTCTCTTTCTGATGAAGATTCTTACGAGATTCACAAAAGGGAAATGTATGAAGAGAGAATAAAAGAGAGAAGGCTGTTACCTTTTGAGACCTGTCTTAAGAGGTCCATATCCAGAAGAAACCCATATGTAATTTGACAAAAACTTGAAACAATGCTGTCCAAAGACCTCCTTCTGCTGTCTTAGCTGCAATCCAGTTGTTTTTAGAGCAAACATGTCATTAACACATCCGAACTTATTTGTAATTCCGTCAAAACAAAAAATCTAAACTTAGTTGATAGCTTCTTAGTCCACAAGATTGGTAAAACTGAAATAGGCCAAAAGGAATAAAGGGTAGATGTAGTGACGTACCTCTTCGTAGATCCTTCGGAGAAAACAAGCACATCTAATTCCATCTTCCATTTCCCATGAAACACGATTACCCAATTTCTTTCCTGCTGTCTCCAGACAATGAAGAAGCGCGGAAACAGATTCTTGGAGTGTAGCAATGGACCCCTCAGTTTCACTAGATGTTGATATGTCACAGCAAGGACGAAGTCAGATCAGTTCTAAGATGGTAAAATTTAACAGGACTTTGTGAGTAAGCAAAATAAAATTCTACTTACCTCTTATGATGCTTAACAGCTGTATATAATAGTCGGCAGCAAGCTGCATACAGGCTCATTGAGAATTTCGGGTCTACTTGAAGATTTTTTGAGCTTCCTAACAGATCTTGTTGCTGATCATCCTGACATAACACCGAGAATCCCACCGTTGTTATCTGAAGGTAATCACGGAAAATTGCACCGGGAATATGTATGGATTGGCTTATGTGAGATGAATCCATCTGAAACAAAGCGTGTTTCCCTGCTATTCTTATCAAGACTTCGACACACATGAGAATGACTGACCCAGCATCAGGAGAATTGGAACCCTGATTGCCAACAACTGTATTTGTGAAGAAAATACATGGACTCTGCATGTGAGCCATGATACTGAACACTGCAGACATTAAGCCTTGGATGTGCCTTTTAACCACATTCAAGCGTTTGCGACCTACAAAACATTTAATATTCCGTAAACAGACAATAATGACACCTTAAGCAAAAATATCCAAATTTGGGTTCACAGTGTGTTCGAATCACACTACACATACATCCTAACGGCAAGAAATAGCAGCTAGATTCGTTTATTACTGTAAGTTCACTATTACAACTATCAACATCAAGTTTACTATGATTGCCTTCCGAAAAAACAAATTTATACCTGTGGCATGTTCCAAAATTAGGTCCAGACAGTCAAGACCAGCAGCAGCGGTTACAGAGATTCTTCCCCCATCTCTATTTCCAGTCTGTATGCAATAGATAGCTGGGCAAACTTCCCATACTCCAACCAGCGCTCTTTCTATAGCCTGTACTCCAGACAATAATTGTAACTCTGAGGAACTATGTATAAACACTTTCAGTGACATCCTAAGCCTCTGTTTTAATTCATCTAACCAATGCAATCTGTGAAACCGATTTTTTTCTAATAGCACTTGCTTAGCATGGATTGCATTAGTACCAAATCCTGTCTCGTGAGATTCCAAGGTAGCCTCTTTTCCTTGTAATGATATGCATTTTCCAATCACCTTCAGATGCAACTCAATCAACTTTGAGTACAGATCTCCGTTTAATGAAGGGTTAGATAAGCAGAATTGGCTCCCTAATTCTTCAAGAACTTTCACTGCACCATCCAACCAAATAAATGAGATTTCCAGCGGTACCTCGCTCATGTCTGCGAATTCAGACAGTAGATCACTCGAAATGCCCATGAGAACAGAGACAAATGTAGGTGAGAAGGTAATGCCATCAATCTGCATATTTAGCCTTAGGATAGCAGCAGAACCAATTAACAGATGCCTGAGTGCCAATACTTTTTCCGAAGAATCACCCTTTATCATGTTCTCAATAATTTTCTTTTTCACATCACTAGTCTCTACTACGTCACCACACATAAGACCATTTGAACCATCAGTCTCATCAAACAATCTGGTCCAGTTGATATTGGTTTGGATTTCCAGCAGCACATCACCACTAAAAAAGAGACACTGTGAGAAAACCTCAAAAAAGTTGCTAAGCACATGGATAATGCGGGAAAGCTTCGAGAATTGTTCTGATTTCCATCTCAGTTTTGTGTTTTGACGATTCTTATGAATATCTCTGTGACTCACTGCAGTTGCTAATCCCCACAACAATCCACTAAAACAAGAAATTATAGGTGCTAACTTGTTCAGTGTCAGAGTCTCACATTCAAAGGCTGTTTTCTCATCCCTGAAGGTAACCCTTAAAGCATTTAGTAAAGTTTCTGCCTGTTCTGTCAAGCTCTCAAGTATAATTTTCCCTTGTCCAGTTCCCTCAGAAAGTTCTGATGAACTGAGTTTTTCATCAGACAATGGTAGTGCCTTGCTGAATTGACTTTTACTTACGGTTAGAAACATATATGATGTGTGATCCATCAAAGAAAAGAGAGCGTCCCTTGCTTTTCCTATAAAATCATTCCTAAATCTCACTTGACAAGTAACTGCAGCTTGTGCTGATTTGAAAAGCCAAGAAGCCAACAACGAACTATCAGATAAAGGTAACTTGGAAGCTCCTAGCACCTTGTCGCAAGAAATCATAGCAATACTTTTCAAAGTTTTTCTGCAAGTGATGAACAGGCTGAAAAGGTTTTGCATATCACCCGGAGACAGCTTGTTCAAACATCTCAACATGCTAAAAACTATAAACCTACAAGAGATATTGACAAAAGTAAAATTTGTTAAAATGTTTGCCAATGAAATTGACACACCTTATTGCAGCAAACGTACAGAAAAAGCATATACTATATACTATCAGTTACCTCTCAAGGTCGAGAACATGAATTGCATAAAGTTGGAATGATTTCTTATTCATATACTCCTTGGGCATCCTACATAAAAGATTTAGCAAATTTTGACAAGCTGTGAACTTCCGAATGTCCAGCTGTGACACATGTGCTTCTAGAAAGGCCTCTGATTGAAGCTTTCCAGGTAATTTGGCAATTGAACTTTCAAGCAAGACTAACACCTCTGACCAATCTGCTGGTGAGTCAAAGTTAATTTCTTCAGTAAAATCCTTGAAAAAAGTTTCTGCTGTCGTTTTCAATACGTGAGAAAAACTCGGCGCCAAATATCTGCGAACAAACTAGTAAAAAAACTCAAATAAATATTTGGATATAAGAGCTTAAAGAACCAAAGTAAAATGGAATTGGATAATTTTGCGCGAAGAAAGATGACTTACTTCATGCTCATACAGTACGGAATCAAAAAGAAGTCCTAACGAGAACTGTTCCAACCCTATTTCCTTCTTTTGAGTGCCCTTATCTACATTATTCTCCCAGCCAAGTGTAGACATACCCACTCCGTTCAGTAGACAAGGAACAGAACTACCTATTAGCTGAGACAGGAAATTCTTCAATTTCTTTTTTCCTACATGGGGGCACCAAAGATCAATATGCTGGCTAAGAACCCACATAGCAGGCAAACACTTTCCATTGATGCCGGAAATACTGAGAACCCACTGATCAGTGTCTTCAATCGTTTCAAAAGTTCCTACATCAGCAAATCCTGATATGATGTTATTGTCCAAAAGGAAATCAGTAAGCTCTTCTCCTTCACGCTTAAGAACTGATACATGGTTGAGCATTGTACCATGTATCTCATTATCACTTATCTGTGACACATAATCAAGTGATTTGATGTGCCTGTTTAAATCAACAAGTCTCTGAAGAGCGACTCCATACAATATATATATCAGCACGGAGCAATCTGTACTGTCATCCTTAAGGTAAATAGTTGAAATGTGTTTAATAACGTCAACAATGGAGGCTGAAGGTTGGGAAATCCATGAAAAATAGCCTTCATAATTCCAACTTTTCTCTTTTATCCAATCACTTCCGCAACGGGCTGCAACAGAGTCGCCCTTAATACCAGCCATATCTTTTGATTTTTTGGGAGGCATAAGACTACTCACCTGCCTATATAAGCTTCTGGAAGACATGTAAATACGCAAGACGAAGATAATAAACAAGCGCACAGACTTTCTGTAGGTCTCTCCCTTCTTTTCAGCCATTATAATGTCCAAACGCATTTCGGTGATGGCATAAAGGAAATGTTCAATGCAATCTGAGTCTGAAGAAACCAGGTGGGTTAAGCAAGGACTGATGAGATCCAACAGATCTTTCATGGACTGGCCAACAAGGTTACTATTCCCTGTTGTAATAGTAAGTGAATTGAGAATAAGTGAATAAATATCAGACAAAGCTCCAGCCACGGATGCTGCCACCTGTCCATCTTGTTCACTAGCACTTGTTGAGCAACAAACTTTTTTTATCCACTTCATGGTTTCTGATACATCTGTTGTCAAGTTCGTGATACAACCACTTGCTTGGCCTTCTGGTATCACTTTAATAGCTCTATGTATAGCAAGTCTTAAATCTTGAGATGACAAGAGCTTTTCCACTGATTTTTCACTTCTTTCTAAAGGGAAAGGGAACACAGTTGATAATGGAAGCTCTCCAGTGTCAATCATCTCATCATTATCACCATCAGCAGGTGTTTCAACAGGTCTTACAAGCCTTACAGCTTTGGACAGAGCAAATACAGCAACACTTACCTACATCATCAGGGAAAAATAAGCATTCTTCCAGAAGGAAAATAACACGACAGATACTAGCAAGGAAGAAAACTCAACCACTCAAAAGAATAAATTTTTGACAAACCTGGCGGAGGTCACTATATAAATTTATCAGCTGGCGTCCAAGACCAAGTAACAATGAAGTCAACGGGCAGTCATCTTCTGAATTCTCTGGTGACAAATTACTAAACTCCAGGAAAGAGAGAATGATTAGCCACAAAGTAACTAAATCACTTTCAATGACTTTGTATTCTATTTGTAACAGGTAGCCTATTGCAGTTACTAGCTCCTTGGCTAACAAAACATGCATCTCTGATCCATCATCATATGGATAATGATTTTTTAATTGAGAAGCAACTGAAACTATTGTTTTGAATATCGTCTTGAAAAAACAAGAGCAAGCTCCTCCAGATGCATCCTCCGTCTTCACATATATTCGCTCATGTGCAAAGTGGAACAGCAAACTATTTGCTGACTTAATAACACAGCAGAAATCAGCCAAAAGAGGAGCCATGTCAGAGCCAGATTGTTTATATCCATCGATCTTGAGTAATATAGGTTCCATAAGATGCAGGAAGAAATCAAAAAGTGATTTTCGCGTCTCCAGGCGGAGGGAACTTGAGCATTGACTTTTTGCAGAAGACTCATTATCATTTGTAGCTGTATCTTGCAGCTGCCATGGCCTTTCTGCTTGTCCGGCAGTTGAGGCCTTTGTCGTCATGCCTTCCTGCAACTGGTTTGAATCTCTTTGTTGTTTCATCACTCTGTTAATAAACAACCTAAACAATGACCCCATACAGCTCAGCTCCAACTCCTTCTTCATTAATAACATGTTCTCGAACTTGGTAAAAAAATGCCGATGATAGCTTTTGAGAATAGTTTTGTTCTCTTTCGATTCTGGTAAATACTTTTCCGCTCCGCCCAGGCCTAAGAACCCATCAATATGAGCTGAATGAAACAGAGCCAGAGATAATATTTCTTGAATCAACTTCAGCAAGGTTATTTCCAAACCCTTGTTTTTTTCCTCTCTGAGATTTAATAAACCCAACACATCCAAGAAAGTCTCAAAAAGCTTGTCTAGAAAATCACGAAACCCATTCTTCTTAGTTGGGTGAGTCATTAAGAACTTAGAGAATGGCTCAAGAACCAAGCAAGAAAATTGAAGAACATATCCATCCGCAAGACTATCCTTCATATTCTCTGCAAGAACTTTATGTGTGAGCTTCAGAACTGGCTCAACAGTCGAAAACCACAAGTCTAAATTGTCATTGGACATGCCACTTTTGGATGAAAATAGCAAGCCTAGACAATCAACCACAGAGCTGTAAACTTCAAAACCTTGACCATTGCGGAAATCAACCTCCGAAGACAAAGACATGTTCAGTGCAGACAAAACATTTTTCGTGATAAACCCAATAGCCTTTAGAAGGTTTCTTGACAAACTTATAGAGACTCCCAAGACTGATGACTGCTTTAAGCAAAAACTGAAGATCTCCCAACACCTGAAGTCCAAACATGGTTCAGAATCTAAATCACCCTTAACTTGAAGATTCTTTTCTGTAGAAAGCAACAGTGACTGAATCCAATCGCTGAGAAAAATAATCAGCCGCGATATCTTAACCGCTTGACATTCTTCATCCTCCTCAGTCCCCTTTTCTCCTCCATATGCTCTCACGAAACTAAAAGCCAACTCCACCTTCCTGCAAATCATATTTGCTCATTTCAATTAGAAAACAAAAAATTCACTACAAAAAAAACAAAATCTTCACAAAAAGTTTGCAGTGTACTAAATTTTGTTACTCCAAATTCACAAACTTTGACAAACCAAAACAATAGAAAGCAAAGAAGCAAGAATAAAAACTTACTCTTTAACGCCCAATTCATTGCTCTGCAACGAAAGTATAAGCTCAAGGTTCTTCCATGGACGCTCTTCTTCAGCAATAATGTCCGTAAGCTTCTCCGTTTGGTCATACTGTTTGATTTCAACGACCTCTAACGGAGAATCATCAAATTGGGTTTCAGGATTCTTCTTCGTCTGCTTTGTCTTCTTCGAGGGATTAGATTCCTTCGGACTCGTATGCTTCCGTTTCAATGTTTTCATCTTCCAAGTTCCAAAAGTCTATAGAATTGGGTTAAGAGGAGAAGAGGAAAGATTTGATTTTTAATGAAAAAGGAGAGACTATGAAAACCCTAAAACCCTACCGGTGACAAACAAATCGACGGCGACGGAACCAAATTATTTGAGGCCCCTAATTAGATTACGCGCTCGAGGGATTTGTTTATTTTCTCACTTTTCTCTTTTATTTTAAAAATATTTTTCTTTTTATTATATCAAACTTTATATTTTTTTTATTAATTTAATGTTTTTTTTTAATATATTTATGTTCTACAAAGAAATTATATAATTGAACGTAAGAAGTTTTTAAAAAAAAAAAAAATTGAGTCGATGTTAAAATATGTTGATCGGATTCGGGTATATGTAGATATCCTTCCTAGGATAAATTCGATGCATTGATTCTGACCTTTTTTTTTTTTTNCCTTTTTTTTTTTTTTTTGATAAGTTTGATTCTGAGTTTTTGTAGTAGAAGTGTAGAACTTGACATGTGTGACGTCTCGTTAATTTTGTCAAGAAATGTTTTATAATGTTTCCAGTATTTATCGAAAATATATATGTATTTAACGTAAAGTTGTCTTTTCAATAGTCAACTCTAAATTCGTAACTAGTATTGTTTTAAGATGATAAACATGTGATCAGTTTGAGTCTAGGGTGTTTGGATAATTAACACTGCTAGACTTTTCGTAAGAAAAACTTGTTAGACATAAAGTAACAATTGACCCCCAAAAAATTATTACAATGACCTCTATGAAGGGAAATTGTGTGTTAAAGTGATAAAGTGTTATCATCGGTCAACAAAAATTATGAATGGTTGAGTGTTAAAATTGGATAATGGTTAATCATATATCAACGTTTTGGCCACTCATATATAGTCTATATTAATTCCAATCATCTATTTTCTACGTTAGTGTTTCTATCAATGTAATATCTGATCTATCTCTAAATTTAAAGAACTAGTTGCATATCAATAAGACAATGAAAAGTCGTCTATCAAAGTTTATGGTTACAAGTTTACAAAAAAGGGTTAATGGTTACAAAATTATCTTTACCGGATAATAAAAGACATTGACCTTATTGATCCGTATAAGACACGGGATTCCATATTTAATTTTCCTATAGTCAAATAAATATATTTAACCTTTCTGATAATTAAACAATTAACTAACTCAGTTTGTTGAAAAAAAAAAAAAAACAATTAACTAACTCAATTTTCATTTTCTTTTATATCTTCACGGCCAGGATATGTATCCTTGTTCAACGGTAAATTCATTTACCTTTTTTGCAAAAATAAACTTCTATATTCACTACATTAAGATGTTGAGAGACAAATATTTAGTGGATGGAGAGGGAGATAGTACTATATTAGTGGATCATTTTGAAAATCTAATTGAATGCATGTATGGTTTGGCTTCATTTGCATTTGGTGGAATTTGGCATATCTTAACCAAACTTTTTGCATGGGCTAGTTGTGCACTCGTTTGGTTTGAGAGATTTTGTCTGCATTTTTTAGTAAGGATAATTTTGATTTATTTATTTGACTTTCATAACATGCAATATGCATATTAAAAGATGTTCTTGTATATATAATTTGTGTTGAATGTGTGAGTGAGTTGCCTATTGGATGAAACAAAAAAAACGTCATATTCTTTGGCCTTAACGAAAAAATACTGAATTTCGTGTGTAAGAAAATTATAATAAACGAAAATACATTATCAACATGTCCACCTCAAATAAATTTAAAAGGAAGTCTCTGAATTCATGCAAAACAATGTATATAGTTTTGGAAGTCTCCCTTAATTCACTCACTCCCCCCTCCTATATATAGTCGCATGATTTTCTAATTGTCTAAGCAATTTCAGCTAAACATCAGTATTGGAGTCTCGTCCATATATATAGAAAATAAGCCAACCTTTTCTTTTTCTCTCATCAAGCTTTCTCTCTCCTCATTTTTCGTATACTTCGACTTGCGGAAAATGGTCGAGGGAGAGTCCAAGGCATTGTGGATTATTGTGGCCACCGTGTTTGCAGTTGCGGCGGTCGCACCAGCGGTGCATGGACAACAAGCGCCGTGTTACTTTGTGTTCGGAGACTCCGTCTTCGACAACGGTAACAACAATGCCTTGAACACTAGGGCCAAGGTCAATTATTCACCTTATGGTATAGATTTCCCTCAAGGTCCAACCGGTCGGTTTAGCAACGGTCGGAATATTCCAGACGTTATCGGTTAGTTTTCAAACAGGTTTTCTTGGTTTACGTAATGCTGAATCCATTTTTTTTCTTACATTGTTCGATTATTAACTAACTACCATGTCGTATAGCCGATCATGACAGGGTTCTTTTAGAAAAAAAAATTCCATAAATTATAAGGATATTTGTGCATAGTGTAAAATAGTATATATGATATAGACATGAACCTTTTTTAATTATTTGAAAGGAAAAAAGTTTCCAATTCAAAATATATATNTGGGGCACAACTGGCCGGTCCATTAGCCTAATTCCTACAAATTGTATGGTCGGGGACTCGATCTCTGGTGTGATGGTGTCTGTTTTCTGTGGACTTGCCACTAGACCAAGATCACTTCACTATATATAGTCTTTATCCTTAAAACTTTATTTTAAGAATTTATCAAAGGTCAAACAAAATGAAATTTTATGTTTTCTTTGCAAAATTTACCAAGAAAATCCTAAAATTCTAGGCATACCAAAAAAATTGTAAAGGATTCCTAATTAATATTTTAGTCAAACTTAATAACAGCCTAAACATATACTATTTTGGTATTAAATTAGTCTTATATTTGGAACTAAATTTTATTTTCGTGGTATTCATCAACAATACTAATTAATTTTTACATTTTGAAAAAAATCTGAGTGTCATTTTTTCATTTTTTTTGTGACATTAAATATGAAAGTTATAAGATTAATATTCAAGCGTTCTGCCTCATCAATTTTTTTTTGTTTAATAGAATATTTAACAAATTAAGTTGAACTATTTTTACTTTAGCTGAACTAGTGGGTTTCAATGTCCCAATTCCACCGTTCGCCGGAGCATCACCGGGACAAGCTAACATCGGACTTAACTATGCTTCCGGTGCCGGCGGTATCCGCGACGATACCAGCCAAAATATGGTACCAACCCCAACCAAAATGATAAATATCCTACTTTAATTTGTTTCATAATCAAAAACTAAAATCTGTAAGAATATTAATAGGGTGATGTAATAAGTTTGAGAGAGCAAATAGACAACCACAAGTCGGCGATCAGAAGCGCGGCGGTGCAAAAGAGTCAGTTAAGAAGATGTCTATACACAATCAACATGGGAAGCAACGATTACCTCAACAACTACTTCTTGTCGCCTCCTACACTAGTTCGTCGTCTATATAATCCTGACCAGTATGCTCGATCCCTCATAAGCCTCTACCGTATCTATTTGACGGTAAGAATATTGGCTAAAGATATGAAACAAAGAAACCTAAATCATCTGTTATTTAAATCATTATATAATTATGGCATGCGCATGCATTCTTTTATCTAAAATATATAGAGAAATATTCTGATAACAATTTTCTTTTGTTTGGGATATTAACACATATAGTTTTCTTTTTTTATATAAAGTATTAACACATAGTTAGAGTTTTGATACCAAAATATAAATTAACTTTTAAGAATCATGAGCTTCCAATTAAAATTTAATTGATGGGAGACATATTCTAAATATTAATATGTTTAATTATGTATTTGTGTAGAGATTATACGTACTAGGAGCAAGGAATATAGCTTTGTTCAGTATCGGTAAGATCGGATGTACGCCACGGATTGTTGCTACCCTTGGTGGTGGCATTGGCTGTGCAGAAGAAGTGAACCAAGCCGCAAATATCTTCAACAATAACCTCAAAGCCTTGGTCACAGATTTAAACAACAAACTAATTGGAGTTAAGGTCACTTATGTTGATTTCTTCTCTGGAAATGCTGAAGATTTCGCCGCTCTAGGTAATTCTATAGTTAGAAGAAGAAAAAAACGATGAGATAGTTACTGATACTAATTTTATCAAGAAGCTGTAATCACTCATTTTTAAATCTTGTAGGTGTTACGGTTAGTGATAGGAGTTGTTGTACGGTTAACCAGGGTGAAGAACTTTGCGCGGCGAACGGACCTGTTTGTCCAGACCGAACCAAATACTTATTCTGGGATAACGTTCATACCACGGAAGTGATAAATACTGTGGTGGCTAACGCAGCGTATAGCGGAGCCATAGCTACTCCGTTCAAAATATCCCAGCTTGTGAATTAAAATTAGGGCTTTATATCCATTGTAAAAAATGGCACAGGCCCTTACTGTAAACCAGGTTTCGTCTAGATGGAAACCATATGTCATAAACACATAATAATATCATGGACTGAATAAATGAATAAAACGGATTGCAATGGTTGACCCAATAAAGAAGGATTGCAATTGATCAAAAGAAAATAAAAGGCTGGTAACATTATTAATTACATGGGTCACAAGTTATAATTTTTGAAGCTTGGTGCATTGTGCAAGCTTTTAAAGATAATAATAATCATCCTTTGGAATCTAAACATGCAAACATTTTGGTCTGGTAACTTACAAGTGAATTATTACATATGTCAAACACTATTTTATTGACCAACCCATGTACTGTACAAAATTGAATACTTCAATTTTATAAACCAATCAATTCTTTTATGTAATAATAATTAGAAAGAATTTGTTGAAATATAAAATTTGGAATGTAAATTAGTTTTTTTTAGTAAAGAGAAAAAAAAACGTTTAATAAAATGGTATCAAGATACAAAAAAAAAATTATGTGGCCAACCACGTGTAAATATTATTGACGTTACCGTGAGTAGATAATTGATTTAAGAGTTGAGTTGACAATTTCAGGTATCTATATAAAATTGACTTCTCTCTCTTCTCCTTAAGTCTCATCATTTTAATACATCATTTATTATTTAATTTTAAGAATTTATTTATACCACTTTGTCATTTAATTTAAACATTTATGCATATATAAACAAGTTCTTAAAAAAGAATATGAAATGTCTTTTCTTATATTTTATATTATCAAACTAAAACCGATAATTAATTGAAAAACTAATAAACTTACTAATTTTCAATTATACTAACTAATAGGTGTTACGATTTTTTATATTCTAATTTACTTAACGGGAATAGAACAAAAACAAAAAAAGATTTAGAATATAAAAAATCTATCTAATTTATGTCTCACAAAATTCCCGAACATAAATGAGATAGATTGAAACGAAACATGAATGCTCATTTTACAAACACGTATAAAAAAAGTAGCAATAAAAACAATATTTTGACCAAAAAGAAAACTTCTTTAAAGTTTCGAGAATGAATTTAACTAAATTTTCCAATACATCACATATGTTAAAATAATAACAATAATTTTTTTTAACAATTATTCATAAAAATTGAAAATTAAATGAAATGAACTAAATAAAAAGTAAATTATACTAATATGTTAAATTTTAAAATTATTCCATATGAAAATACGGAAAATATATAAAATAAAAAATCAGAAACGGATATGTAAAAGTTTAGAAATGAACATAACGAGACCTAAATTACTTCAAATCCAATAAAAACCTAAAATTTTTTTAAAAATATGACAGTATATAAAGTGATAATGTAAAAAACAAAAAATAACAAACAAAAATAAAATACATAATAAAATTTTCGCGCGTAGCGCGGACAAGCGACTAGTAATAACTAAAAAGATTCTTATCGTTTCTTACTTCACTGGCACACTCCATGCAGTAATCTCTCAGGCGCCACGACATGGGAGCAACGTCTTTGTAACAACCCGTCCCGTGGGACCTGCCCCGTGGCAACCTCCGCCACATGACATTCTTACAGCGCTGCAGCGCATCGACCCTAACCTCTCTTCTGTGGACTCCTAGCCTACCAGGTAGGTTATTGGTGCACTTGACGTTCCTCGAATCTAAAACCTCACCCTTTAACAACATTCCCACATGACAAGCCCAGCAGGTAGGTTATTGTTAAAGGGTGAGGTCTTGGGTTCGATGAACACCAAACGCACCAATAACCTATCTGGTGGGCTTGGGGCCCACAGAAAAAAGGTTAGGATCGATGCGCTGCAGCGCTGTAAAAATGCCATGTGGCGGAGGTTGCCATAAGGCGGGACCCACAGGGTAGGTTGTTACAAAAAATACCATCATTTTGATTAACATCACTAGTCCCTATTATGCTAAGCTCCCTAATTTTCCCCTGATTTGAGCTTATACTTCCTTTTAACCGACCCTCCTTTTTCCTTAACAGGCTGGTGTTGAGGCTTTAAGGCCCAAATCTTGGTCCGGTTTACTCAGTTTCATCGAGATATTACGGTTTAAACAGATTATGGATAGGTCTGCTAAAACCGGCACTTACAAAAGCTATAAGCCAGCCCATAAGTTGGTGTATATATATATATATATATATAATACTCCCTCCGTATTTTAATAAGTGTCGTTTTAGAATTTTTGTTTTTTTTAATTAGATGTCGTTTTCAAATTTCTATGCAAAATTTATTACTTTTTAATCTTTTGTATTTATAGGTTTTTTGACTTATAGTTTTCTGTGGAACATTATTACAATTGATGAAATCGAAAGTCGCTTGACCAGACTATCATGAAACTTGACAAATAAAAAAACCTATAAATACAATCTCTTACAGAAATCTGTCAAAAGATTGTGGAGACATCAGAGTAGTTCTTCACCTGAAACAAGAAGGAGAAGCTGAGGTTAGAGAAAAACCAAAGTGGTGGTGTAAGGAATCAAACAAACCAAGTCGGACAAAGCCGAGGTTGATGATTCAAGAAACCAAAAGCTAAGGTTAGAAAAAAACCGAGGTAAAGAGAAGAAGCATGCACAAGGAGAAGTGTAAGGCTGGAAAATGAAAGAAGAGGCGTAATCCAAGAGGAGGACGTGTCAAAGAA